>MU704252.1:3429-24121 GCA_026770625.1 Nicotiana glauca
TTTCTTGGGCTTGGTTTCAGCCCAGTTCCCAGCATGGACTCTAAACCTTCTAGATAATAATTGTTCATCTTTATCATTTGTAAGTATGAATACCCTTAGGCCTAATTAAGTATTTCTTAAAAATGGGGTGAGGTGTACCATCTTATTTAAATCACCTATGGCCCTCACAAATATTATAACTAGATATTAAAAATAAATATTCGTAGAAAAGCCTTTAGGCGCATTTAAAATAATATTGGATTGTGTACACATTCGCGTGACATAATTACAATTCTAAAAACCAAATCGGAGTATGCATTCGTGCAACATCGACCAAACTTTCTCAACAATAATAAATCGTTCTTAATATAGTCCGAGGTTTGCCATCCACAATTGAATAACTTATGGCCCTTTTGTTGAGTGTTGTAAAAATGATATTCATAGTTTACTCTAGGAATGTTCAATATACCATCGTGGTTGTGTACACGTTCGCGTGACATAATTACGATTCTAAAAACAAAACTAGAGTATGTGTTCGGGCAACTTTGGCCAAACTTTCTTAATAATAATAAGGCATTATTAGTTGTGGACACATTCGTGTGACATGATTTAGACGCACTAAACAAACGGGTACACGTGCGCATGACCTATTTTAAGATAATTTCTTAATTAAAAAGGCAAATGCACATAGGTTGCTAAAATCAGTAATTAAACAATTTGATTAAGCTATGCAAGATCAAGCGCCGTGCTCGAACCACGGAACCCGGGAGTGCCTAACACCTTCTCTCGGGTTAACAGAATTCCTTACCCGAATTTCTGTGTTTCGCAGATATTAAAACATAGTCAAAATCTTCACAATTCGGGATTCTGGACTGGTGACTTGGGATACCATAAATGATCCCAAGTGGCGACTCTAATCTTAAACAATAATCCCGTTTCGATTGTCACTTTAATTCGACAAAATTCCTTATACTCCCTTCTTGGGGTAGTAAAAAGGAGGTGTGACAATTCCCTCTTCAATCCCCTCCAAAAAGCTCTAAAAACGTACAAAAATGGTGGAACTTAGGCTAAAAGTCGCGGAATAAGCCGTTTAAATCATTCTGCCCAGCTATTCAAAAAACCCCTTCGCGGTTGCAGTAAACCCCTCGCATTCGCGAAGCACAAACTTAAGTTGACCAGAATTCCTCTTACACAAACGCGACTCAACAACTTAAACCATCACGAATGCATCTGCTCACCCACAAATGCGATGCTTCCTGAATCCAACACTTCGTGAATGCGGGACCTCCCTCACGAACGCGAAGGCCAAATCTCCATCCTTTCATCTTAATCCTTCGCGAACGCGTAGGCCAAAATTCTGTAACACTCATCGCATATTTTTGCAACCTACCCAAAACTCACCCTCGACCCTCGGGACCTCAATCAAACATGCCAACCTATCCCATAAAGTTATTCAAACTTGTTACAACCTTCAAAACGCTCAAAACAACATCAAAACACCAAATTTTCCTCGGATTTAAGCCTAAGAGATCTAAAAACTTCCAAATTCCGCTTTCGATCAAAAAGTCTATCAAACCACGTCCGAATGACCTGAAATTTTGAACACACACACACATCCCAAATGACACAACGGACCTACTGCAACTTTCCAAATTCCATTCCAACCCTTATATCAAAATCTCACCTATCAGCCGGAAAATGCCACAATTCCAATTTCGCCAATTCAAGCCTAAATCTACTCCAGACCTCCAAAACACATTCCGATCACACTCCTAAGTCCCAAATCACCTCTTGAAGCTATCTGAATCATTGAATTTCACATTCAAGCCCTATTTCACATAAGTCAACATCGAGTTGACTTTTCCAACTTACCAAAACCTTACCAACCAACCCGAACCCGAGCCAACCAACCCGATAACATATAATATAGCTGAACAAAACAATAAGAAGTATAAATGGGGAAAACGGGAAGGTAACTCATGAAACGACCGTCTAGGTCGTTACATCCTCCCCCTCTTAAACATACGTTCGTTCTCGTACGAGTCAAGAAATATACCCGAAGCCTCGAATCGTTGAGGATATCTGCTCCGTATCTGCTGCTCGGCCTCCAGGTAGCCTCCTCCATGGTGATGACCTCTCTACTACACTTTCACTGAAGCTATATCCTTTGACCTTAACTTTTGAGCCTTCCACTCCAAAATAGCTACTAGCTCCACATCATAAGTCAAATCATCATCTTACTGAACAATGATGAAGTCCAAAACATGAGACATATCACCAATGTACTTTTGAAGCTTAGAAACATGAAATACCGGATGCACACTCGACAAGCTCGGTGGGAAAGCAAGCTCATCGGCCACCTCCCTAATACTCTAAAGTAACTCAAAAGGCCCAATGAACCGAGGACTCAATTTAACCCTCTTTCCAAACCTCATAACAGACTTTATGGGTGAAAACTTCAACAGAATCTTCTCACCAACCAAGTAGGACACATCCCGAACCTTCCTGTCAGCATAACTATTTTGTATCGACTGCCCTGTACGAAGCCTCTCCTGAATCACCTTCACCTTGTCTAAAGCATCCTGCACTAAGTCTGTACCCAATAGCTTGGCCTCACCCGGCTCAAACCAACTAACTAGAGACCTACACTGCCTCCCATACAAAGCCTCATATGGATCCATTTGAATACTCGACTGGTAACTATTGTTATAAGAAAACTTCGTGAGCGGTAGAAACTGATTCCATGACCCTCCAAAATCAATGACACAAGCGCGCAACATGTCCTACAATATCTTAATAGCGCGCTCGGACTGCCCATCCGTCTGAGAGTGAAAAGTTGTGCTTAACTCAACCTAAGTACCCAACCCTCATTGCACAGACCTCAAAAACTATGAAGTAAACTGAGTGCCCCTATCTGAAATGATGGAAACTAGGACACCATGCAAACAAACAATTTCACGGATAAAGATCTCCACCAACTGCTCTGAGGAATAAGTAGCGCACACAGGAATGAAGTGCGCGGACTTGGTCAGTCAATCCAGAATCAGCCAAATAGTATCGAACTTCTTCAAAGTCCATGAAAGCCCAACTACAAAGTCCATAGTAATATGCTCCAACTTCCACTCTGGAATATCCATTCGCTGAAGTAAGCCACCCGATCTCCGATGTTCATACTTCACCTGCTGACAATTGAGACATCGAGCTACAAACCCCACAATGTCCTTCTTCATTCTCCTCCACCAATAATGCTGTCATAGATCCTGATACATCTTCGCAACGCCCGGATGAATAGAATACCGTATGCTATAGGTCTACTCCAGAATCAACTCCTGAAGCCCATCTACATTGGGCACACATATTCGGCCCTGCATCCTCAACACCCCATCATCACCAATGGTCACATCTCTGGTATCATCGTGCTGAACTCTATCCTTAAGGACAAGAAAATGAGGATCATCATACTGGCGCTCTCTGATGCGATCAAATAAGGAAGATAGAGAGATCACACTAGCTAATACCCGACTGGGCTCTAGAATATCCAACCTCATGAACTGATTGGCCAAGGCCTATACATCAACTACAATAGGTCTCTCCCTAACAGGGATATATGCCAAATTCCCCATACTGACCACCTTCCGACTAAAAGCATCGGCCACCACATTAGCCTTCCCCAGGTGGTACAAGATAGTAATATAATAATTCTTCAGCAGCTCCAACCATCTCCACTGCCTCAAATTGAGATCCTTCTGGTTGAACAAGTGCTGGAGGCTACGATGATCAGTAAATACCTCGCAAGACACACCATACAGATAATGCCACCAAATCTTCAATGCATGAACAATGATAACCAACTCCAAATCATGAACTGGGTAGTTCTTCTCATGGGGCTTCAAGTGGAGAGAAGCATAAGCAATAACTCTACCCTCCTACATCCATACATACCAAATGCCCACTCTTGAAACATCATAATACACTGTGTATGAACCTGAAGCTAATGGCAACACTAATACTGGAGCTGTGGTCAAGGCAGTCTTGAGCTTCTGGAAGCTCTCCTTACACTCATCAGACCACTAAAATGGAGCACCCTTCTGAGTCAGCTTTGTCAAACGCAATGTGATAGATGAAAATCCCTAAATAAACCGGTGGTAATAACCCGCTAAACCAAGGAAACTACGGATCTCTATAGCTGAGAACGGTCTGGGCCAACTCTAAACCGCCTCTATCTTCTTCGGATCAACCTGAATAACCTCGCTGGACACCACGTGCCCCAAGAAAGCCACTGAACTAAGCAAAAACTCACACTTGGAGAATTTTGCATAAAGCTTCTCCTTTCTCAATCTCTGCAATACCACTCTCAAATGCTCCAAGTGCCCCTTCTAACTACGTGATTATACTAGAATATCATCAATAAAAACAATGATGAATGAGTCGAGATAAGGCCGGAACACGATGTTCATCAAATGCATGAACGCTGCCGGGGCATTGGTCAGCCCAAAATACATCACAAGGAACTCATAGTGACCATATCGGGTCCTAAAAATTGTCTTGAGAATATTCGAGTCCTTGATCCTTAGCTGGTGATATCCTGAGCAAAGATCAATCTTGGAGAATATCCTCGCTCCATGAAGCTGGCCAAACAAATCATCAATGCGAGGTAGGGATAATTGTTCTTAATTGTGACCTTGATAAACTACTTGTTATCAATGCACAACCTCATGGTGCCATCATTTATTTTTTACGAACAACACAAGTGCACCCCATGGTGAAACACTAGGATGAATGAACCCTTTATCGAGGAGCTCTTGAAGCTACTCCTTTAACTCCTTCAACTCCGCTGGTGCCATATGATATCTTGGAACAGAAATGGGCTGAGTGCCCAGTAGCAGATCAATACCAAAATCAATAGCCCTAGTCGGCGGCATGCCCGACAGGTCTGTAGGAAACACATCGGGAAAATCCTTCACAACGGGAACACAATCAATGATGGGAGCCTTTGCACTAACATCCCTCACAAATTCTAAGTATGAAAGACAACATTTCCCAACCATATGCTGGTCCTTCAAGAATGAGATTACCCTACTAGGAACATAATCAGACACACCTCGCCACTCAATCCGTGGTACACCAGGCATAGCCAATGTTACTGTCTTGGCATTGTCGATGCTCCCTTTTTCTAAAGGCGAAATCGGGTTTATGACATTTAGGCGGATAACTCATTTCCTTTTGGGAATTGGGTTTGCAATTGAAGAGTTGCCACCTAATGATTAAGTGCATTAGGGCACTAAGAAATTCAAAAGAGAAGAAGAACCAGAGATTGGGTAAGCACTTGAAATTACCTCGGGGGGGAAGGTGTTAGGCACCTCCCAAGATCCACTAGTGTGGTTTTCGACCATGCTACAATTGTGACTTTAAATATAATCAACAAATAAAAATACAAAGACAATTTCCACATAACGATTACAAGTAGGGGAATGTATAAAAGTTAAAAGCGTGTTGAAGTTGAGAAATAGGTGATTTTATAATTGTTTTAAAGGATGCATAAGTGCAAAAAATAGGGGGTCACATAACTGATGCAAATAATCAAACAAAGAGATGAAATGGGCGGAAATTTTGAAGGGAAAATAGTGCTAGGAATTTAAAGAGGTTTCGAATGATTAAAGCAAAATACAATGTTTAAAAGAGCTGAAAACTGATAGTTTTAAAGAAAATTCAAAAAAAACGTAAGCACATAAAGAGGGAGGGGGTCCTTGGCTTATAAATAACATGGATCACCCCACACAACACCCGATAACCATTTATACACGTGGTGTTAATGCGCGGTCATCATATCTATGTCTACCTTTACCCACACTGTTAAGGTATTAAATTGCTAAATAGTCTTGTTACTTATTGCATGCTATTACCCGCCCCAATCCTATCAGTCCCAGTGGCAGTTGGGACTACTAATCCTAAAGGGAAGGGAGATTGGCTTTTCAGAGTTTTAAAAGGAAAAAAATCTAGTGAGACAAACAAAACACATAAAGCAGTAAAAGGGGACACATAGCAGTTTAAGGGCTCAAATAGGCCTCCTCATTCAAAGCAACAAATTATTTAGCATGATTTACAGGTACTGGTTAGGTCTTTACTTAAACGTTAAAGGGGTGTCTGATTTATCACATATTTTCAGATAAGAAGTTTGAATTAGACCTGCCTGCCGGTTGCAATTATTAAAGACTGGTATAGTTGATTAATTACCTAAAGGTTTGCCTAGATGAGGCCTATAAGCATGATATCTAACAATGCAGGAGGTGTATTGATATTAAAGAAAGGCTACTGGTTTTATAAATAAAAGTTCTGCAGATTTTACACGATCTTGCTATTGATTTTAAACTCATAGATGAAATAGACAAAACTGGTTCAATTGATTACATCCTACAGGCATGATTTCTAAGCGTTGTTGTTTTTAAGCCGATTATGTAAGTGCAGGAGTCCTATAGGTATGATATTTAAATGAAGTTGATTATCATTAAATCTATGATTATTTTCCTAATGATAGACGTATATATGCAGAAGTGCAAAAAACTTATAGGCATGGATTTCTATATGCAGTAATGAAATAAACTATAGGCAGGATTGCTATATGAAAACCTATAGGCAGGATCTCTATATGCAATAATGAAGTGACTTGTAGGCAGGATCTTTATATGCAGTAATGACAAACTATAAATAGGATTGCTATATGAAAACCTATAGGCAGGATCTCTATATGCCATAACATAAGCGAGAAATGTTGTGATTGCAGAAAATAAAGGCCTAAAAAACATATTATCTACCCCATATGCATAATATGAGAGACCCTCCCCCATTTTTTACTGTACACCCCATAGTTATTACAAATTATTACAACCTGAATGAATCCAGAAAAAAGTAAATAAAAATTCCAACCAAGGAGAGCCTAATTCAGACTTCTAAACTGAAACGTGAAATAAACCAACTTCCAAAGATTAGATTTCCGAAGCCTTTCTCTTATTTGGGATGTGTCAAAGTTCCGAAGAGTCAAGGGCTCCGAGCAATGCTTATACCCCAAACATATTACAGAATTATAGTGCAGTGTGGAAGGGCCAACCCTCCAATGTCCAAGTTCAGAGGGAACTCAAGGTCCCAAGGCAAGGCTTATAGGAGGGGGGCAGAACTTAGAGTCTAAGAGTAAGTGTAGGTGCATGGAGAGTGAATTGGGGAAGGCCATGGCAGGTTGCTGGTCATTCCCAGAAATTAAGAATGCTGGCACACCCCTGACCAGCCTCTTAGCCAAACATGATGAGTTAGGATCCATTGAGGACCGGGTTCTGACCTGGGCAATAATTTGGATACTGCCAGGCCAAGAACCTTAACTCAAACACATAATGGGAATGGGGGGGGGGGTAGGGATTCACAATAGAAACAGGTGCAAGGAAAAAACATACATAGTTCAATCACTGAACATGAATAGCAAAGTAAACAAGAGTACTGAAAGTATAAAGTAAACACATAGGGGGTGAGGCAGAAAATTGAATCAGAACATACCAGCCTCAAGGGAAACAAGTAAAAGCAGTAATCTCGAAAAGGCCAAGTTGCAAGTAAGTAGTTCCCAAAGATTTCAAGCAAAGCAGAGTATTGGAAAAGTATTGGATTCAAAACAGTATTGCCAGTGTGTAAGTATTGAGTTGGAAGTTAAGGAGTGGTCCTGTGCTGGTGTAGTGTTGGTCTTCTCATAGTGCAGAAAACAAGTAAGAAAGGCAATGAGATAATTCGTTGGTAAATCTTTTGAAAGAGGAATTTCTCATATATAAAGCACACACATAAGTGAATCAAGAAGTTAATCGAAGAAAGTTCTAGAATTAAAAGTGAAAGTGGTATAAGTCTAGTTTGCAGACTCAAAACGAGTCTGGGAGTCCAGGGTCCTAAATAGAACCCTAACTCGCACACAATTCAAAATTGCCAAGAAACCCCCAAATCCCAGGGTTTCGAATTGAATCAAACATAGAGGTGAGAAAGCAAGCTACTTGAGAGAGGCTCAAAATTCTTTTCCAAAGACTTATGAGAAACAAACATACATGATAGAAAGAAAACTAATTCAAGGTCATGAGAACATGTCTGAGAAAACCCAGAATTTGCACAGGTTCAGAAGAAAGAGACGATACGAGCTTAAACAAAATTTGATGAAATATGCTTAGTAAAAACACAAACAGAGTTCAGTAAGGTAAACAAAAATCAAAGAACTCGACCGTTAACACATATAGCAAAGAATAAGGAAAACAACACGGATTAACATGTGAGCACATGAACAACATGTAGAGTAAAAAAGAAAATAGAAGAACAGTACATGCGTAGTAAAGGAAGTCAGACAAACATACATAAAGAAAGAACAACAGAGTCAGAAAGATGCTTTTGAAAACCTTCAGAAACCCTAAATTGAACACAAACGATTTTGAAAAGAAAACTTGGGGAAAACACTTAAAATGTCAAGTAACGCACAGATACAACATAGATCTAGGAAAACAAACAAAGGAAGAACCTCGAATGGCTTAGGGTTTTTGAGAAAACCCTAGGAACGAGAAAGGCTTGGGAACAGGTTCGATCTTGAGTTGGAGAGGTCAAGAATCAGGCTCATGAGTATCGAATGTGCCGGAGAAGCCATGGAATCAATGATTGGAGGGAGAACCATCAAAGTCAGCTTTCCAGACCTTGAACAACCAAGTTCTAATGGTGGAGAGGGTGGGTAGAGACCATCCATGGCCTGGGAAGCCATGGATTTCGGTAAAAATCCGATGAAGGAGGGTGGGAGGAGGATAGGATTTCGGAGAATTGTTGAGAGGATTTGAGAGTGTTTTGGGATTTCAGGGCAGTGGGTCCGGTGAGAATAAGGGAATTAGGGTAGGTTGTTAGGTTTAATTATGGAAGGGTGAATCCTGGCCGTTTATCTTGAGTGATCAACGGTCCAGATTTAGATGGGTAGGGTCATTTAAATGGGTTAAGAGTTGGGTTAAGTGGGATTGGGCTGATCCGGAATTAGGCTCAAAATTCGGTCAATTAGAGGGGATCAATTTGGCTATAATTGAAATGCAAATAGGGCTAGTATTTAAATAGCCAGTTTTACCCCTTTTATTTTATAAAATAGTAAAAAATGATTTTGAAATTAAATTAAAAGTACTAAGCCAACAAATAATATGTAAATATCAATTTAAAAATACTGGGACTAATTTCACAATTATAAAATGCTATTAATCTTAAAGTAGGCTAAAATTACAATTATATGCAATTTAGTCTTATAAATACCAAATAAATTTATAAAAATGCACAAAAATTACCTTAACTATATTTTGGTATAAATATGGGAATAAAATAAATTATTTACGAAAATTGATGATTTTGGGAATAATTATTGATTTTTGTACTACTAAAAATAGACTATAAATTGATTTTAAATTCTTTAAAAATTAGGAAAAATGCCAAAACGCTTAAATATTCTTATATATGCATATATATGCTATTTTAAAAAAATTATATAGCAAAAAATTGAGTATCAACAGCTGTCCCTCTTTACCCGGGAAGGATGAAAAAGTTATCGGGTAAAGATATGATGGCCAATTTGACCGAGTGAAATGATTTGAAGGGTTTTGACCGAGCTCTGATTCCTGAGCTCCCTACATATCCTTAGTCTTATAGGAATCAGGCCGTATGTAGTTCAGGATCCGTCGGCGGAATATGCCGATGGAGATTCTAAAAAACGGACGGGATATTCGAACTGGGGTAGAGTTGGTCAGAGTCTAATAGGCTGCGGGAACGGGAGTGGGATCGCTCATGCTGAGACGTCCGTTGCCAGTCGATTTGCCTGCAAATGAGCAATACAAACATATATTGTGCATCAATTTAAACATGATGTAAATTTCCGTTGGACCATGAATGTTGTCTTTGGACGGTTAGGATGACGTCCTCAGAACATGACGTCCTGGGCCATGAAGTGTACAATAAAGGATTCACAGGCTATGAAATGATGCTCTCAGGCTATGAGAATGATGCCTCCGAACTATGATGCCCTTGAATAATGATATGCAAAAGATAAAATAGGGTCCTGAGGCCATGGCATGGCGTTCTTGGGCTATGAAGATGGTGCCTCCGAATAATGACGCGTTTAGACAATTTGGCGATCTTTCAGCCCATGAAATGCAGGATTTGGCGATCTTTCAACTGATGCAAGACTTAAATGAAGTGGCGGTATTTCAGCCGATGCAAGATTTAAATGAAGGCGGCGATCTTTCAACCGATGCAAGACTTAAATGAAGTGGCAGTATTTTAGCCGATGTAAGATTTGAACAAAAATGGCAATATTTCAGCCCATGCAAGACTTAACTGAAGTGGCGGTATTTCAGCCGATGCAAGATTTGAATAAAAATAGAGATATTTCAGCCGATGCAAGACTTAACTGAAGTGGCGGTATTTCAACCGATGCAAGATTTGAATAAAAATGGCGATATTTCAGCCGATGCAAGACTTAAATGAAGTGGCGGTATTTCAGCCAATGCAAGACTTAAATAAAATGGTGATATTTCAGCCATGCAGATGGAGGTAGAGTTTAACCTCGGAAGGCAGAATGGTAGCCATATGCAATGCAGAAAATGCAGATGGAGACAGAGCTTTATCTCGGAAGGCAGAGTAGTAGCCTTATGCAATGCAGAGAGATGCAGATGGAGGTAGAGCTTAACATCAGAAGGCAGAATAGTAGCCTTATGTAATGCGGAGAGATGTAGATGGAAGTAGAGCTTAACCTAGGAAGGTAGAATAGTAGCCTTATGCAATATGGAGAGATGCAGGTGGAGACAGAGCTTAGTCTCGGAAGGCAGAATAGTAGCCTTATGCAATGCAAGAAATGCAAATGGAGGTAGAGTTTAACCTCAGAAGGCAGAAAGGTAGCCTTATGCAATGCAAGAAATGCAAATGGAGGTAGAGTTTAACCTCGGAAGGAAGAAAGGTAGCCTTATGCAATGCAGGAAATGCAAATGGAGGTAGAGTTTAACCTCGGAAGGTAGAAAGGTAGTCTTATGCAATGCAGAAAAGTAAAAGACGAATGGTAGTAAAATCTCTTAGCTGATAGCTGCTTACGATATTGTGGCTACTGGGGATATCATGTATGGATAGCAATTGTGAGTAGGTGTGATGGTTCTGAAGGTTGCATTCCTGAAAAGTATGAGCGTATAAATGTACTTGTGGTGCCTCCATCCAAAGAGAAATCGTGAGTTTTGTAGAGGGGGAAGGTTAGTTCGTATCCCCGGACTTTGCTCATCCTGCTTTGCTCTATTTTTAGTGATGCTGTGTATCATTGGGGTAGCATCGTTGGACAAAGCGATTTGATGATAGACATGCATGATTTAGTAAAGTATAACATAAATGTATAATTGGAAAATAATTTTTATTTAAATGAACTGACGACTGTGACGCAGTTTAAGACAATGCGACCTTTCTCGCTCAGGAATTTTGAGGGTCCTCCTCAAAATTTTGCCCTAGTTTACTGGGTTTCTGCTTCTGACGGCTTCTTGCGGTAAATGGCTGAAATCAACTTCGGAATTTTGAGGGTCCTCCTCAAAATTCTGCCCCAGTTTCCAATATCGAGGGAAATGAAAATTTTATTGAATTGTGACCAAACCCATAAGGCTGCCTATGTATCCCCTCTTAAACGGGAATCAGGTCAGACATAGTTCAAATTACATCATATAAGGAAATCATAAATGGTTACACATAGTATCGCTTGACTGCATCTGAATTTATCGGCTTTGGCCAAACTTCTCCGTCCATTTCATCGAGTATGAGGGCTCCTCCTATTAGCACCCAGTGAACCATGTACGACCCCTGCCAGTTGGGAGAGAATTTTCTTTTGGCTTCATCTTGATGTGGAAAGATTTTCTTCAATACTAGCTGCCCTAGTGTGAACCGTCTTGGCTTGACTCTTTTGTTGAAGGCTCTAGACATTTTGTTTTGATAAAGTTGACCATGACAAACTGCGTTCATTCTTTTTCCATCTATGAGGACTAAATTCTCGTAGCAACTCTTTACCCATTCTGCGTCATCGAGTTCTGCTTCCTATATGATTCTTAACGAGGGATTTCCACCTCGGCGGGAATGGCTGCCTATGTACCATAAACCAGCATATAGGGATTTACCCCGGTTGATGTGCAAACTGTGGTGCGGTGCCCTAATAAAGCAAATGATAGCTTCTCGTGCCACTACTTATGTTTTTCTATCATGTTCCTTAGTATCTTCTTGATATTCTTATTGGCGGCTTCTACGGCCCCATTCATCTAAGGTCTGTAAGATGTAGAATTCTTGTGTTTGATCCTGAAAGTTTCACAAATGGCTTTCATCAAGTTACCATTGAGATTGGAACCATTATCAGTAATGATTGACTCCAAAATTCCGAATCGACAAACGATGCGGTCGCAGACAAAGTCCGCCACGAATTCCTTAGTCACTGCCTTGTAAAAAGCTGCTTCAACCCATTTGGTGAAATAATCAATTTCCACTAGAATGAACCTGTGCCCATTTGATGCGGCAGGCTCGATAGGTCTGATGACATCCATTCCCAAGTGGCGAATGACCATGGCGAGCTTGTTGCAGTAAGCTTGTTTGGAGGCACCTTTATTATGTCTGCATGTATATGACAGCGATGGCACTTCCGGACATACTGGATGCAGTCCATTTCCATAGTCATCCAAAAATAACCTGCCCGGAATATCTTTTTGGCTAAGACAAAGCCGTTCATATGTGGACCGCAAGTCCTAACATGAATTTCTTCTAGCAGTTTAGATGCTTACTTTGCATCAACACACCTTAGTAATCCCAGATCAGGAGTCCTCTTATACATGATTCCTCCGCTTTGAAAGAAATTGTTGGACAATCTTCGAAGTGTGCATTTTTTAGTAGCATTTGCAAGCCCTGGATATTCTCCTTTTGCCAAGTATTCCTTAATATTGTGAAACCAAAGTTTTCCATCTGCCTCTTTTTCGACATGAGCACAGTAAGCTGATTGGTCATGAATTTTTGTCGGAATAGGATCTATGAAATTCTTATCTGGAAGTTGGATCATAGATGATAGGGTTGCCAACGCATCGGCAAACACATTCTGGATTCTTGGAGCATGTCGGAATTCTATCTTTGTGAATCTCTTCCTCAACTCCTGTACATGATGCAAATACGGGAGTATCTTGGAATTCTTAGTTGCCCATTCTTCTCGAACCTGATGTATGAGCAAGTCTTAATCCTCGATTACTAGAAACTCTTGGATATTCATGTTAATGGCCAACTTGAGCCCTAAGATGTAGGCTTCGTACTCGGCCATATTGTTGGTGCATGGGAACCTGAGCTTGGCAGATACTGGATAATGCTGGCTGGTTTTTGATACTAGGATTGCACCTATGTGAACTCCCTTGAAATTTGCTGCTCCATCGAAAAACATTCTCCAACCATCATAGGATTCCGCAATATATTCTCCTACGAATGATACCTGTTCATCAGGAAAATACATCTTTAGGGGTTTGTATTCTCCATCCACAGGGTTTTCAGCAAGGTGATCTGCTAGTGCATGTCCCTTGATTGCCTTCTGAGTCATGTAAACAATGTTGAATTCACTCAGCAGGATTTGCCACTTGGCTAGTTTGCCAGTTGGCATGGGCTTCTGAAAGATAAACTTTAGCGGATCCATTCTTGATATGAGATATGTAGTATAGGCACAGAAATGGTGCCTCATCTTCTAAGCTACCCAAGTCAGAGCACAACAAGTGCGTTCCAACAGAGAATACTGGGCCTCGTACGAGGTGAACTTCTTGCTGAGATAGTAAATGGCCTATTCTTCCTCCCTGTTTCTTCATGTTGCCCAAGAATGCAATCGAATGCTCCATCCAACACTGCAAGGTGGGGTATACCTGGTTCAGGTGGAACCAAAACTGGCAGTGTTGATAGGTATTCCTTGATCCTGTCGAAGGCTTTTTGGCAGTCGACAATCCATTTGGTAGCGGCATCCTTCTTTAGCATCTTAAAGATTGGCTCACAAATGACAATAGACTGAGCTATGAACCGGCTGATGTAGTTAAGTCTCCCCAAGAAACTCATAACCTCTTTCTTGTTCTTTGGTGGTGGCAATACTTGGATGGGTTGGACCTTTGACGGATCCAATTCTATTCCTCGGTGGCTCGCAATAAACCCAAGCAGTTTTCCAGTGGGAACCCTGAATACACATTTAGCGGGATTCAGTTTCAGGTTGTACCTTCTCAGTCTGTTGAAGAACTTCCTCAAATATTTCATGTGATCAGTGGCTTTCTTGGACTTGATGATAACATCGTCAACATACACTTCGATCTCCTTGTGTATCATGTCATGAAAAATGGCATTCATAGTCCTCATGTAGGTGGCCCCAACATCCTTAACCCAAACGGCATCATCTTGTAACAATACATCCCCCACAGCGTAATGAAGGATGTTGTCTCAGCATTTTCTTCATCCATCCAGATCTGATGATACCCAGCAAAACAATCCATAAATGATTGCAGCTCATGCTTGGCGCAATTGTCAATTAGAATGTGTATGTTTGGCAAGGGGAAGTTGTCTTTGGGACTGGCCCTATTGAGGTCCCGATAGTTGATACCGACTCTAACCTTCCTATCCTTCTTCAGTACTGGCATGATGTTGGCTAACCATGTTGGATACTCTACTACCCTAAGAACCTTGGTTTGACTTGCTTGGTGACTTCTTCCTTGATTTTCAAACTCATGTCAGGCTTGAACTTTCTGAGCTTTTGCTTTACCGGTGGGCATGCGGGATCGGTTGGCAGTTTGTGAGCAACAATAGATGTACTGAGACCGGTCATATCATCATACGACCAGGAGAATATGTCCTCGTATTCCCTTAGGAATTTTGGGTACTCTTCCTTCTCTGACGGTGACAAGAGGACACTGATGCACGTTTTTTTGACATTTTCTGCATCTCCCAAGTTAACAACCTCAGTCTCGTCCAGGTTGGACTTAGGTCTATTCTCAAAATTCTAAACTTATTTAACAATTTCTTCTGGTATATCATCTTCTTCTGAGTCTATATCCGTTTGTTGCGTTATCTCGTTGCATGTCACAATCATCGGTTCATCAAGATAAGTAATAGTAATATTGTGTAAATAAAGTAAATGATAAAAAGTACTAAGAGCAAGATTTATAAGAAACTGAAATGCTTTGATAAATTTCATAATTGTTTTGAACATCGAAGCTCTTATTAAAATGCGAAAAGAAAGTCACCTAGCAAAAAATAAAGATGATGCATGGGGCTTTGTTCAGCCTCGCTACCCCGAAGCTTTCGGGCCCTGGTGGTTCTGATTGACCAATTGTTGAGGCGTGATCCTCGGCTCACGACTTGTATGGAAGGGCCTTTCTCCCCTTCCTCCTAAATAATGACACAACAGTCTATATTATCATCTTCCAAAAACAAATTCCTCATCGACGCTAGTGCTTCCTCTTCTTCCGACCCATATATAACGTCAACTGGCTGGAAAGTCTACCCCAAGCAAGGTATCAAATGTTCTAGAGGGTAGTAGGGACTGTGCCATGGTGGTGACCAGTGGTTGAACTCCTCCCAAATGTATTCATATCCTAAACCGAAAATGGTACCGTGTTTCTTCAACTTGATAGGCTTAAAAATTCCTTGGAGATCTTTTTGCCGAGTCCCTTGCCTTGTTCATACCCGCACCAGTTCAATATGCTTTCGATTTTGTTATCCCACCATTTATCCTTGTCCATGTCACTGACTTGGTCGATGTGGTGGTAGGTTTCTCCGCTTATCTTTCTTCATCCTTCGATTCCTGGGATGGTCTGGCGACTGTATATGGGATTGCTACCGTCGCCATGAATAATCACCTCTTGGTGATTCCACTCAAAATTCACTGCCTGATGTAAAGTTGATGCTACAGCTCTAGCGGCATGAATCCATAGCCGTCCAATAGCAAGTTGTAAGATGCTGGGATGTCTATTACTTGAAAATCAACATCAAACCAAGTAGGTCCCATTTGCAGACATAAACTAATTTCCCCAATAGTGGAGCTTTGGGAACCGTCGAAAGCTTTGACATTAATGGCTCCATCCTTAATCTCATGCAGGCTCTTTCCCAATGTTCTGAGAGTCACCAATGGACAAATATTGAGTCTGGACCCTCCATCAATCAGAATCGTGTTGATGAAATAATCCTCGCATTGCACAGTGATATGCAATGCCTTGTTGTGGCTTAAACCTTCCGGTGGCAACTCATTTTTGTGGAAAGTGATTTTGTGACTCTCCAATACTTTCCTTACCATATTTTCCATTTCTCCTCCAATTATGTTGCTGGGTACATATGCATCACTCAGTACCTTCAATAAGGCATTTTTATGTGCATCTGAGCTTTGCAGCAGAGCTAGGATGGAGATCTGTGCCAGTTTTTTATTCAGTTGATCAATGACTAAGTACTCATTTGCTTGTATATTCCTCCAGAGATCATCGGGACCAATTTCAGTAGGCCGTCCAGAGGCCTTCTTACTTGATTCAGCTAAATGTTCCGGAGTATAAACCCTGTCGGTTCTTGTCATACCCTGCGCTGCAACTGCTTCTCCGATTTTGGCTTTTCCTTTACTACTTGCCTCGGTTATGTAATCCCAAGGGATGAACTTCGTATGGAATGGTGCTATGGCTGACATTGCCACTGAGATGGGTAACTTTGCTTTGGAAGGTAACATAACAACTTCAAATGACGTAGGTGCCTTTGGGGATCCAAACTTGACCTCAATCGGTCCTGGGGTCTTTGCAGAAGAAGGTGCTTCGAACTCAAGTGGTATGGACATATTCACTTCATCATCTCTAGAAGGCTGGATCTTGACTACAATCGGATTAAGTGTGATTATCGATTTCTTTGGCTCGTCACCTTCAGCAATTAATCCGAACGATCCTTTGGGGTCCCAATCATCTTCTATCTCAATCGTGTGAATACCTCCACCCTTATGGTCTGGTAGAGGGTTGTTGTGGACATTCGAAGCAGGCTCCTTTACCACGATGATCTTGTTGTCAATCAGAGCCTGGATCTTATCCTTCAGAGAGCGGCATTCATCAATGGTATGCCCCTTCATGCCGGAATGGTATGCACTGCTTTTGTTTGGGTTGATCTATTGGGAAGGATTTTCTGGAGTTATGGCAGGGATAGGGGTGACGTAACCAGCAACTTTAAACCTTTCATACAGCTGGTCGATTGGTTAGGCAATGGTGGTGTATTGTTTGGGAGGTCTGCGGTCGGATTTGGGTCGGGGTCTAGGGAAATTTTGGCGAGATAATTGATAGTGGGATTGTTGGGTGTTGTAGGCTTGGTAGACGTGTGCTGGTTGGGAGTATTTGGGTGAAGTAGTCTAGTATGCGGGAGGTGGGGGTGATTAGTAAGTAGGTGGTGGAGCTTGGAAAGAGGGAAAATGTGCTTGGTAATTTGAGGTAGGTTGATATGTAGGAGGGGGTATTGGGTAGGTTTGGTATTTTATTGGGGATTTTGTTCTCTGTACAACCATCACAGCACCCACATCCCTTTTCTTGGACGTGCCACCAGACTGTAGAGCCTTGCTGTTAGCCTGTAATGCTTCGAAGTTAGTGACCATACCACTTTTAATACCTTCCTCAATCCTCTCCCCTAGCTTGATGATGTCAGAAAATATCTGGCCTTCAATCAACATCAACTTTTGTAGTAATGTGGGTCTTGATCCCGGATAAAAAACCTGTTCATTCATTCTTCTTCTAAAGCCGGCCTGACCTTAGCGGCTTCTGATCTCCAATGAGTAGCATACTCGCGGAATGTCTCCGTGGGTTTCTTTTCAATTTCTGGATGTAGAACACATCTTGGCGCATTTTCCATGTTGAATCTGAACCTGTCCATAAACTCGGATACCATACTTACCTAATTTGAGCACTTCTTCGGGTCTTGGCTAATGTACCAAGATAGAGCATCCTCTTTTAGACTTCTCATAAAGAGCTTCATGCAGATCTTTTCATCTTTTCCTACTCCGACCAGCTTGTCATAATATGTCCTTAAATGAACTATGGGATTCCCGATGCCATCGAACATCTAGAACTTGGGAGGTTTGTACCCCTCGGGTAGTTCGACATCTAGTTGAATGCAAAGGTCTTTGTAATTCAGCCCCTTGATCCCCTTGCTTCCTTCAACACCCTAAACTCGGCTAGTCAGCTTTTTCAGTTCTGCGGTGAGATTCTTGATAAGAGAGTCTTTGTCATCAGACTTAGGTGTGCTTGAGGCGGGCTGAATGGGGTGTGGTATCGTTTCCACATATATGGGTGTGTTGTGGTGATGATCATTTGTGGAGTTTAGTGGTTCAGGGATGAGCAGCGGGGTGTTGCTAGAAGTGTGGCATGTGTTGCAGTGGTGATGGGGAGCGGGTTGGGTTTGTGGTTTCGGGATGTTTTGTGGAGGTGTGGGATTTTGAGTGTTGGGGAAGTTGACATCTGGGGTAGTGAGGGAAAATGACAAGCTTGCCAAGTTCCGAACTTGGTCCAGTTCTTCCTGAAATTTCAATAACTTCTGTTCGAGCTGGGAGGCACTTTCCTTAGAAACCTGAATACCCTGAGGAGCCTCTACCCTTTAAACTTAGTTCTCCTTTATGATGTTGCTCAAATATTCCATTTTCCCTTGTTCTTATTTCTGATAGGAGGAGGAGGCGGAGGGCCCCTGGATCTTATGGAATATGAGGACGATGCCAGAGTGCACGAACTAACCTTTAAGGAAGGGGAATAAAACAAAAAGTAAAAATAAAAAGGTAACAAGTGAGTGTGGACCGTGAGAAGAAAACGTTGCAATATTTAAACACATAGTGCAAGAACATAAATCGTGTCCTAATTTGGGAGCCTCGTTATGCCCGAGGTAGGCCTAGCGACAAATTGATTTGGAGAACTTATAATGATAAATGCCTTATTTTGTTGATAATAAATAAGACGAATCCCAAAATGACACTAAAATAGTAGAAAATAAAATCTCACTAATGGTCATTGGCTTTATTACATTTAAAGCAAAGAAAAGACTCCTAACTATTTGGTCGTAGAAGGACCTTCCCCAGACTCGGCATTTTTAGCTCCATCGAACAGCTTCACCAGCTCACGTAGTCCCAGCAGCAAGTAGGCTCTAGCCAAGTGTCCTCCTTCGTTTCCTTCAGCATTCGGGCAGTTTTCAATCCTCTGGATGAACTTCCTTTCCAGTTCCACTAAACTCCGCTCCAAATACCCCAATTGCTTGTTGGCGCTGACAACCATATCTTTCCATTTTTCAATCAGCTTTTGATGGGATTCTTGAATTTCCTAGTGCTCACTTTCGCATTACCGAATCCTCTTGCACAATTGGTTGTACTTAACCTGTACTTCTGCCTTTTCATCGATAACCCTGTGACTTTGAATAAACCCGGGTTGTCCTAACCCACTATGACCGTCTTCCAACCAACTTGGATAGTATGGAGTATAACCAGCATAGTACCTGTCTGGTTCTATGGAATCCTTTCCCAGGATGATTTTTCAGTGCCACATATGCTGGGCTTGAAACTTGTATGGACTATCGTCATCTTGAAAGTCGGCCCTGAAGTGACTCATTTTGTCGACCCTTGGTATAACCTGCTTTCTTCTTGCCTGCCCCATGACTCGGAGAGGGACATAAGGTTAAGTTCCTCTCAGACCGATGAGTATAAGAAACGGTGTATCCCGATATCGGACAATGAACTCATCAGTAGGGAACCATTCGAACATCCATTGCACGTGGTCCTCTCTTAGATTTTCGAACAATTCTACCCACCCTTTGGCATTTTCTGGTTGGGCAAACATGTTAGGCATATAGTTTATTCGCCTTGGCTGATGGAATGCAATATGATCATCCTAGTCTCTGCACAGAATCTCTTGCTGATATCCACCCCTTTGGAGGTGCCCCATGAACCAGAGTTGGAGTAGTAAGTTACAACCCTCAAAGTGTTTAACGCCTCGTTGACAATTTTCTAGGGCTCGGTATATCTCTGCAATGATTATAGGTACTCTGCTAAAAGCCTGCCTGCCAATTCCTTCCATTAAAGTCTTTGTGACCATGGCCAGTCTGGTATGGATCCTAGCATTCTTCATAGGAAATACTATCATCCCCAAAAAGCAGAACATAAAGACGAATACTCTTATGTGGATATGCCCTAATGATGTGAGGGCGAATTCATCTGGGTAAATGCGGTAAGACTTGGTATGGCCATATCTTTCGTATAGATAGTCGAAAGGAATGTAGGAATCCTTCAAGAAGGTTAGGTCTGTGTTCTTCTTTAGTCCTATCATTTTGAGAAACCCCTACCCTTGCGATTTTCTGGCATAATAAAACCCGGAGTTTCCCAGGGGATACCAGCTAGCCCTCCTATTTGCTCCAGCAATGGTGTCAGTTCAAGGTCCCCGAAGCGGAACACTGACCTATCGCCATCCCAGAATAGAGTTGCAGCCTCTATGATTTTGTTGTCGGGTTGGATTTCCAGAAGAGAAGGCAAATTTCCCAAGTATTTGCGGACGAGGGTCTGATCACTGGAGTGAAGGTCTTCCCACCAGCTTAGCAACCTTGGGTGGATGTTGGTTACCATGTCGAATCTAGGGACTTCGTGCCTCATTTTCTGCAAAACAAAGTGTTAGACCCTTACCCC
>MU704256.1:2382-15835 GCA_026770625.1 Nicotiana glauca
TGGCCCAAATCTATTCAAACCAATTACATATTGTAAATAACATCACAAGTAACTAATTACACTGTCAAAATTAAAGCTAAGGCGCAAAAATAGGTAAAATGACCAAAATACCCCTCTATCCAACGTCTCAGAATCGAAATATTTTTACATTTTCAGAACCCTCGTACTCTCACGAGTCTAACCATATAAAATTCTCCCAATCGGAGGTCAAATGCCCCTTCAAATCGTCGCTATTAGGTCTAAGGATTTTGCCCCAAGTTTCATCCAAAATCCAAAATTAAAGGTTGAATTCAAGGTTATATTAGTGGGTATAAATCATAAGAGAGTAAGGAATCGTTACCCAATAGTTTCCTTTGAAAATCCCTCGAAAAATCTCCCAAAACCGAGCTCTCTAGCTTGAGTTTTTTGTATAAATGGAAGAAGGGTTCGTTTTGAAATGTTATATTCTGCCCAGGGATTTTCTTCATTGCGATTGCATAAGAAGGAATGCGATCGCGTAGAGTAAAAATTTGAAGGCCTGGAAAATGGTCTATGCGAATGCAGGGAGGTGTCTGCGATCGCGTAAGGTAAGGAGACAAACCTATATGATCGCATTAGAGACTATGCGATCGCGGAGAAGGGTCAAACAGAAGCTATGCGATCGCAGGAGGGAAGTATGCGATCGCATTGAAGGAAAAAGGGCCGCCTCAGAAATTACACTACGCGATCGCATGAATGGGTATGCGATCGCAGAGGGTAAAAACCTGCAACATCAACAGCAAAAAAATCTGCAATGTTTTTCAACACAAAATGCCCCGTTGGGCATCCGAAACACATCCGACGCCCCCGGGACCTCAACCAAACCTACAGACATATCCCATAACATCATTCAAACTTGCTCAAATCCTTAAACCACCTAAAACAATTTCGGAAACATGAATTAATGAAAGACTCAAGCCTATGAACTTCAAATTCTAACCAAACACACTTTCGATCAAAAACCTATCCAAAACTTGTCCGAATGACTTGAAATTTTGCACACACATCCCAAATGACATGACAGAGCTACAAAAACTTCTGAAATTCAAATCTGACCCTCGGATAAAAAACTCACTATCTGACCGGAAACTTCAAAAATTCAAACTTCGGCATTTTAAGCCTAAAAGAGCTATGGACCTCCAAATAACATTCTGAACATGCTCCCAACCCCGAAATCACCTAACGGAGCTAACAGAACCATCAAATTTCTATTCTGAGGTTGTCTTTACACTGCTCTAAATACGGACCATTTTTCAACTCTTAAGCTCTCATTTAGGGACTAAGCGGCCCAAAACACTCCAAATCTTAATTCCGAACATCCCGTCAAAACAAAATAGCAGAAATGAACTTAGGGAAAGCAGTTAATGGGGAACCGGGGCATAAATTCCAAAAACGGCCGGCCGGGTCGTTACAGCGTGGCTGTCTATTTTGAGCATGGTGACTAGAGGTGCTTCATGTATAACGGCATTTGGATAGGATCACGTGTCGTGGTGAGGCCACGAGAAGTTATGACCTCTCAAGGAGGATCCAGGTACTCTATTTCTATGATGTGAGACAGGGTCTCAGCTTTGTGTTGTAATGGTACTGTTGAACTTGAGGTACACCTCTTTCTTTTGAGTCATTTATCATGATTTGAGTATGTTCAGACCGCCCATCACTGGTACGTGGATTATGCAAGTTATGGCTTAGTCCTGTGATGAGGTGTCATATCACCAAAGTGGTGCGTTAAATTCAAGGTGATCGTTGGAGTCATTAATAAATATGAACAAATGTGATTTCAGCTGGTTAGAGGATTTATATCGAGGTTTGGCTCGGAAATTTGTTGTGGTATTAGTCAATAAGGGAGTGGTTTCATGAACGGTTGACCTGAGGAATGGTTACGATTTATAGCGTGTTTTACTTATCGTTGGCAGTATATGAAAGTGTTAGAATAAGACTTTAGCTAATAAAAGGGGTTTTCGAACAGTATTTGGTTATTGTGGGCAATTGCTGTGAATAGAGGCCATCATTTTGATTGTTTGGATTACGTGATATATCACATGGTTTCATCCGAGGTTGCAGGTAGGGGGTTAATACAGCTGGTTCGGGTTTATTCTGAGTAAAAATGTGAGGTTCTGATCTTGTGTAAGATTTCAGAAAGTGAAATGTAGTTCTATGGTTTATGGACTAGATGGAATGTGAAATTTCAGCTATGTTATGTTGTCGGACCTATATGAGATAGGGTGACGTGGGATCACCCGGGTATATGCTTGGTAAGGCCGTTCAGCTGTTGGTTAGCTTCTAGGACAAATCTGAGTACGCTCGAGGACGAGCATTGTTTTAAGTTGGGGAGGATGTAACGACCCGACCCGTCATCTCATGAGTAACTACCCCATTCTTCCCATTTTCTGCTCCCTTATGTTTCATTATCGGTATTGGGTGCATTAGAATTTAATTGGAGTGAATTTTATTAAGAAATGAGACACTTAGTATCTTTTAAGAAGACTTAAATTAGAAAAGTCAACCGGATGTTGACTTATGAGTTAGAGGGCTCGGATGAGAATTCCTATTGTTCGGTTAGCTTCGGGTGATGATTTAAGGCTTAGGAGCGCAATCGAAAGTAATTTTGGAGGTCCGGTGAAGAATATTTTGGCGAAGTTAGTATTTTGGCGATTTCCGGTTGATAGGTGATATTTCGATCCGGGAGTTCGAATGAAATTCCGAGAGTTGTAGTAGCTTCGTTAGGTGATTTTGGACTTTTTTGCAAAATTTCAGGTCATTCGGACGTCGTTTGGTTGGGTTTTTGATCGAATGTGAGTTTCGGAAGAATTTGATAAACTTAGGCTTGAATCTATGGTGAATTGATGCTTTTTGTGTTGTTTGACGTGTTTTGATGATTGGAAAAAATTCGTATGATATTATGGATGCGTCTGTATTTTTGGTTGAGGTCCCGAGAGCCTCGGGGTGATTTCGGATGGCTAACATGCATTTTTGAGTTGGAAAAATGCAGCAGAAAATTTGCAGAGAAATTTTACTCTATGCGATCGCATAGGTATGCCTGCGATTGCATAAAAGGTTCTGAGAGGGGTGAAGATTTGCTCTATGCGATCGCGTAAATAGGTCTGCGATCGCATAGGCTTGAGGAGTTGGGTAGTGCGGTCGCGTGGGTGGTCCTGCGATCGCGTAGAAGGGGGGAGCAGTGTTCTGCGATCGCAAGGGGTCTTCTGCGATCGCATAAGAGAAATTTAGGGGCCTGGATTTTTGGTCTATGCGATCGCAATGGGATTGATGTGATCGCATAGAGAACGCTACAGTGGTCCGGACAGAATGTTAAAAACATTTTGGTCCGCGACCCAAGCTCATTTCCACCAATTTTTAGCAAGCTTGGGAGCTTTTGGCGAGGGATTGAGAGGATTTCGACTGGGAATCGATTGGAGGTAAGTTTTATGAGTTTAATACATGATTTTATTGAAGAATCATCCTTGAAATTATGAAAACATAGCCAAATTATAAGAAATTAGGGCTTGAAGTAAAAATTCTAAATTTGAAATTTGAGAGGCCATTTGTGGTCTGATTTGGGAGTTCTTGGTATATAAGGACTCATGGAGAAACGAGGAATCCGGTTATGTAAGTTTCATAAATTTTCGAGAAGCGGGCCCGTGGCTCGGGTTTTGCTAGTTTCGAGATTTTTGTTATATTTCGATTGTTTTTGATTGGGTGTTGTCCCATTAGCATATTATGATATATTTGTACAGGTTTTGGTTAGATTTGACGTGCGTGGAGGCCAATTTGAGCAGCAAAGGCGTCGCGAGCGAGGAATTTCACCGGTTTGAGGTGGGTAATACTTGTGAATGATGTACTGAGGTTTTGAAACCCCGGACTTGCACATCATAGTGCTGTATTGTGGTGACTTGCACGCCAGGTATGAGCGTGGGGTAGAGCACCGTTGGGGATTGTGACTTGGTCCGTCCCGNGCCGAATATCTAAATCCTTCGGGGATTAAATCACTATTTTTGTATTACTGTATATATTTCTATCTCGGTCTAAGGTTTAGAAATACTATTTTGCAAACTCAGCCATCTTTCTAAGATTTTAAAACTTAAAGGATATTTTACTGAGATTTTCAGCTGAGAACTGCTATGTTACTAGTGCCCAAGGGGCTTATGTGCATTCATGACTATGCATGGATAGGGTTGTACGCCACAGCGGTGTGATTATGATATCGATGATGATATTGTGATTGGGCTGTAGGAGCCCCTCTGGAGTCTGAACTCCCCACAGTGAGCGCCGGGCGCCCAAATGGATCGGGCTACGCGCCGTAGCGGTCATGCGCATTGCATTGCATTCATGCATTGATTTCTGTTTGTACTACGTGGCATGACATTTAGCACTCATATATTATTGGCATACATGTATTACTTGCCTTGTTGACCAGATACCCTGTATAACTTGCTAAAGGAGTGCTGGGCCCGAGGGGCTTATTTGTGTGTGGACTTGCACTACTTGATATCGCATTCATATGGTTAACTGTTAATAAGGAAAGAAAGAGATATTTTTAAAAGAGGTTTTAAACTGAGCTAGATATTTTGTAAAGGATTTTCATGGAATTACTGTTTCAAAAAAAAAAAAAGGTTGTACTGTCCTTTTATAGCATGATGGAGTGTTCTTACGTGATTTCTTTCCCCTCAGCGTTATTTATCCTTATTACCACTGAGTTGGAAGTACTCACTTTACTCCCTGCACCATGTGTGCAGATTCAGGTATTTTTGGGAGCTTAGCTGAGCTAGCTGCTGTTTCAGAATATTACTGGAGTTGTCGAGGTAGCTGCCTGACGTCCGCAAGACCCGACTCCTCCCTTATTCCTTTATTATTTTCGCACTTTCGAACATTTGTACTATTGGAGTCTTATTACTCCGTATTGCTAGAGGCTCTAGACTCATGACCCCCAGGTCTTTGGGAGATTACTCAGTTAATATTTTAGCTTTACTGTTGATAATGATATGTAATTAATTGGTTTGAGCTTCATGCTCGGGTTAAGAGTGTAAATGGTCGGGCTTGCCTAGCAATTGTGTTGGGCGCCATCACGATTGGGTTTGGGGTCGTGACAGAAGTCGCGTTCGTGAAGGGTTATATAAGCTGAGGAATTTTGTTTTTCGCATTCACGAAGAGGAGGACGCGAACGCGAACGCGAACGCGAAGATTTGGTCCGAGTGTGCAGCGCGAACGCGTAAGATGGGCTGGATTCGCAAAAATAAATAGAGGTAGCTGGGGATCGCAGGTCGTTGGTCTACGCATTCGCGATTTGTTGAGCTGGTTAAGGTACGCGTTCGCAAGTGGCGGATCGCGTTCGCGTTGAAGGAAATTTTCGGTATGAGGCAGTTGTGCTTCGTGAACGCGAGGGTACTACCACGTTTGCGAAGAAGGACATCTGTGCAGTATGAAAAGGTTCAAAATCGAGGGTTCCGGAATTTTTCACATTTCTAATATTTTTGAGCTCGGGTTAGAGATTTATAACAGGATTTTGAAGGATATTATTGAGGCAAGTTCTTAGTGATCATTTTTACTCAATTTCCCACCTATTTGGTATGTTTTTTAGGTGTAATTTGGGGGTTTGAGGCTTGAGAATTGGAGAGATGATTTTGGGAATTTGAATGGTCATTTGGTGTCGGATTTTGATGAATTTGATATGGGTAGACTCGTGAGTGAATGGACTTTATAGTTTTGTGACTTTTGTCGGGTTATGAGACGTGAGCCCGAGGACCGGGTTTGAGCCAATTTCGGGTTTTGAGTCTAATTTAGTAATTTTTCTTGTGGAATTGGTTCCTTTAACATGTATTAATGGTAATATACTGCTTGTTCTATTAAAAAGAAAGTAGTATCAAAATATTAAGCCAATTGACAAGTTAATAAAAAGTCACATTAGTAAATGTGTAGCACTAGCTACTTGCTAATTTAATAAAGAATAAAAAAGGAACAAATATTTTATTTGAATACTATATGATGTGTATCCTTTGATTTTGTATAGATTTTATTATATTTTTGCATACTATATTAAATAATAAAATAACAATTAATATCTATTAAAATAATACGATGTATTAGATCATAATTTTATATGATCGATATTCTATCAAATTATCTGCGTATCTCATGGATTCTAACACTAGTATTTTAGATAGCAAGGGTTTTAGGATACGCAGAAGTAAGAGTAAATGTATACACTTTAAGTTTAGTCGGTATGGGTAGAGCGAATTTGAGATAAGACCATAAAGAGTCGTGGTACTAAAATTCAAACAATTTAAATATCTAGCTCGTTATTTCAAAAGAATGAATATAAACGAAGATGTTACTCATTGAATTATAATTAGACGTTAAAATAGAAAAGTACTATTGGATGTTTTGTGATAGAAGGATGATTATCAAAGTGAATAAGTTTACATAATAATTATAAGACTAACAATGTTATATTGTAAAGTGTATTATATGGTAGAAAGTGTTGGACCGCTAACGTTTAACATATTCACAAGACGAGTGTTGTAGATACACAAATGCTAATATGGATATGCGATTATAGAAGATTAGATAAAATAAAAATTATCATATTCGCTAGAGATGCAAGTAGCACGTATTGAGAATAAAATAAGAGGTCATTTGAGATGGTTTGGTAATAACTTGTGTCAACCTACAGATGTACCAGTCTATATGTGTGAATGGAAAAAGTAAATTGCAAAATATATGGACATAAATTTCGTTTATTTTCATAATATTAGGATTTTGAATTTCAACAAATAATGTTAGTAATTATACAAATGTGTTTTATTTTATTTAATCAACGATATTTAGCAATTTGAATATTAAATGGATTATTTTAATAACTTTATTTGAATTTGTTCAATTATGTTTAAGTATGTTTTATTATTAAATTAGTCCTATTTCCCAAATTTTCTTTTATTTAAATAGTTAAAAGGAAATATAAAAGGGAAAATAGAAAAAAGAAAATATTAAAAAGACAATATTGGCCACCATCTTCCTAGGATTTCAACTGCACATTAGAGGGTAATTTCGATATTAGACTGAAAATTATAGAACCGGGCAAAATTTCCTCTCTTTTTTCCCCTTTCTTTCAAATGGTACAATTAGTTCCCTCTCTTACAAATCTTTTAGCAGCGCTCGATGCTCTCTTCTTCTTGTCTACGAAGCAAGTGGGGCGCAATCCGAAGAACAAAGGTTCGTACTTTTTCATACTCTTTCTTATTTCTATATGCTCTATATTGTCTTTGCTTACTTTCCGATATAGGGTTCCTAACCAGAATTGTTTTCTATATGCTTTTGGATCTTGAGTTGTATTTATTTCAGTTGTTGTGTACATTCCTTTATTTCGAGGTCCAATTGAAAATTTTACCCTTTAAAGAGTCATTGTTTTTGGGGAAATGAGTGTGCTTTTGAGATAAAGAGTCTATAGTAAGAGATTGTCTATATGTATTAGGTGGTGTTCGACAAATCTCTTGTCTTTTATGGTTGATGAGGGTTGCCTGTATATAATTGGATCACGTGCTTAGGATGCTGGGTACAACGCAATGCACTCTTTCTATTTTGTCTGTCTTGTTATTTTCCCCCTTTTATGGGGATTGATGATTATATTCTTTGGATGGCTAATTTTATACACTGCAAGAAAATTTTAAGTAATTACTTTGTAAATTTTGAGAATATTTTGTTCTTTAATTAGAAAGGACATCAAATGAGTTATGTTGTATGTGTGCAACTACTGCATCCTGATATATGAATTGATTGCTGGACCAATATTAACAAAGATTACTGGACTGATAATTGTAACAATTTCTTATAAGTAACAACACATATCTCTTGTCACTCTTATCATGTAGTAGACCAACTTCTTTCTATCCTTGTGCACAAGTATATTTTATTTCAGGAAAACAAGCTTGGCGAGTAATCATCGTCTTATATTAAGTAAAGTACTACATTAAACTTTGGCTAGTAGTTCCGCCTTTGTCTTTTTGTAGCCTTAGCTAATGTATCTAAACATCTCTTGTCATTATAAAAGCTATTCGATAACTAGTCAGAGTAAGTGCTGCAGATCATATTAAGTAATTCCTTTGTTCCAGTTTATGTGAACCTATTTTCTTTTTTATTAGTTCCAAAAAGAATGACCCCTTTCTAAATTTGGTAACAACTTAGCTTAAACTTACAATTCTATCCATAATGAGAAGTTTTTATAATCACACAAATACTCTAGGCACATGTTTGAATTATTTAGGAGCGCAAATTTCAAAAGTCTTTATTTTTTCTTAAACTCCGTGCCCAGTCAAACATGTTTCACATAAATTGAAACAGAGGGAGTAGTAACTTTATCATATCACACGACCTGTTTGGCTCAAAGAAGCATGATGATTCTGTATCTATTCATGTAATGGATATGTTTATAGGATTTTACCCTGTGAGTTCTAGTTTATCACTTTTCATTTGCACAAAGTGAAACAGGGAACTTTTTTGTTTTTGTTTTTGCGACTTTTGCTAGTTCTAAAGTTTTCGATGTTGTACACCCTGTTGTTTAGTTTTTCTTTATATAGTTGAATTTAATAACAAGAAAGCATGTATTTAATTACAAGCAACTAAACTTTTATGATTCTTATTTCATCGGTTATCAATTTTCTTCGTTTGTACCTTACATTCAATTTAATTATAATGTCAAGGTGATGTAAATTCATCGAGGGGTAAATCCTCTACCAGTGCAAAGGTTTCAGCATTAATGGGCTATTTAATAGCATTGAGGAGTAAGTTATGCTTCTTACTTCATTTCTTGGTTAGACATTTTTTCTAGAGAAACTTAATATTTATATAACATGCTTCTTATTAGAGGAAACTGCATCAATTGAACAACATTTGCAGCTTTGAGTATCAGTTGGATTTAAGCAAAGAGGTACTAGCCTTGAGAACAATAAACATGGTTGACTCAATGACAACTGCTATATGGCCCAGGTAGGTATAAACTTGAGATACAACTTTGAACTCACAGCTTACATAAATTGATGGTTTTAGTTATAAATTGATTGCTTATGTATTTTCTTATTCCTAGGACTATTGTTTACAGAAATATCAGTACAATATATACAAAAATAGTAAGGGTCAGCATTCTTATTGTTAGAGGTAATTCTCTTGCAGTTCTTACTTGATATAGATACTAGTGGAATTCATGCCTTAAAATTTTTGATTAAGTACCTCAAGAAATAAGATGAAGTAAGCTGATAGTATATAAATTCTATTTTTTGCGTTCAAGTTTTGGCACTTTCTTGTTGCTTCTTTTGCTTGAAATTAGCTTCAGAAGATTATGCGCATTGGCTTGTTTATTTAACTTATTATTAGTTTATATTTTGTAGTTCATTTCCTCTACTTCAGTTTCTAGTGTTGTTATTAGCTTTCAGTTGGTGCAAGTTTAACTTCTGCGAATCATTGGGCTGGATTACAACTCATGGTTTATTTGTTTAATGCTAGAAAGCTTATAGAGTCTGACATATACTCTAATAGTTATGTAGGTGAAATTTTCATGAATATATGGCTAGATTTTATGTTGCCAAGTAGAATTTGGAGGTAAGTTTTATGATGATATACGAGGAAATAACTTTGTACTTTAGCTCTTTCATGTGAGAATATCCAGTAACTTCTGTCAATGCTATTAGACCAAGTGACAGATTTATTTGTAAGACGATTGTAGCTTTCTTTTATTTATGTAACTAGATTTGTCCTTTTAGTCTGTCAAAATGCTAGTTGTTTATAAGTTTTTCATCACACACTTTTGTTTCATTGTTTCAACACAGTGATATGGAGATCGAGTGTGTTTCACCCATGGATGTAAGAGTATCATTAAGTGACAGCATACAAATCACCAAGCAAGTACTTTTCACTTTTATATATTTATTTGTTGAGGAACTACTCTAGTCTCTAGATTGTCTAGTGTTTAAGTTATTATATATGTGTTTGTATAATTTAGTTTGTAATGTTTGTTGCTATAGATATTTGTAAGGGAATTTGAGTTATCATATATGTGTTTGTATAATTTAGTTTGTAATGTTTGTTACTATAGATATTTATAATGGAATTTTAGTTACTAATTTAGTAAATAATTATTTATTGAATCTTAGAATTAAAATTTTTATATAGATATTGTGGCAGTTTATAACTACCACTTGTTAATTTTTTTTAAAGATTGAGATCAAATTGTGGGGGTTATAAACCCCATATATTAATTTTTTTTAAACGTTAAGATCATATTATGGGGTTAAAAATTGCTGCTAATTGCTTTTTAAAATTGCCACAAATTAATATTTATTTCGTGGCGGTCGTCGAGGAGGTTTTAAAAACTGTCGCAGAAATACTTGTGGCGAACATAAATGTGGCGTTTTTTCAAACCGCCACAATTTATTTTGTGGGGGTCAAAAACTGTCACTAATTTCCCAAAAAAAAACCCATAAAATGGGACTTTTTTTGTAGTGATTGTATATATATGTATATGGGTAATATGCATATATACCAAAAAAAAAAACTAGCGGTTAGTATTATTTTTTAAAGCGGATAATATATATATATATATATATATATATATATATATATATATATATATATATATATATATATCTCACATTTATCATAGCATCAAACTGAAACATAAATGAAACAAGTTGAAATCAACATGTGTAGTATGAAGTTGTACATAAGCAATGATATTTGTACATATTTGATTAGTATCAGTTTAGCACTAATAGATAGTTATATGTATTGTTAGGGGTGTCAATGAATATTTGAAAATCGATTCAACCGAACGAACCGTAACGCACCGAACCGATTTTTAGGTTTCTTTTAAATAAACCGTAGGTTTTTATATAAATCTATAATCGTACCGATAATTAGGGTAGGTTTTTTATTTTATAAAAATAAATCGAAAAATACCGAACCGTACCGAATAAATTTTATATGTGAAAATATAATTATATAGTAAGTTTAAAACTAATAAAGCATTAGATTTTTCATCGGATCTTGAAATTATGAAAACTGTTACAAGCCAACAAATATGTAAACTCAAAATACTAATTCCTAAAATCTATTATGCTACTTATACTTAAACTAAGTTATTTCAAGTATTTTTATTACCAAGACACAAAAGTGCTCTAGCGATTATGAGTAGCAAACTACAATGTATTAAAAATATTTTCTTTCATACAAATTAGATTTATCTTTTTGAATATTTAATATAAACTTTATTCTTGAGTCCCACCTTGGTTAATATCTTCTCACTCTTGTGATTTGTATTTTCTTTGCTTTTACTTTGTTTCTTTTACGTTGCTTTCGAATAGTTGATGGAACTATACTCTAGCCATCTTTCATGTTTTTTTAATTTATCACCGTTTAAACAGTAAAAATGTCCAGAGAGTTTTGCTAAGTTCTATAAAAGAACATATGTTATTGCATTCTACCTATACTGGTAAATTTTACATTATATATTAAAAAAAATACCGAAAATTAACCGAACCGTACTGATACCGAAGTAAAACCGACATGCTTGGGACGATTTCGAAAATTTTAATTTTGGTTATACATAATAGAATAACCGAAAAATTAGTATGGTATAAATTTTATAAAATAATCGTCTCAACCGAACCATTGACACCCCTATGTATTGTTAGAGGAAGTTAGAATAGGATTTATATATGTAATGGTTACACACGTGTACATTGAGGTGTAAATAACAGAGTGAAAATTCTCCAGAACTTTCTCTCTCTCTCTCTCTCTCTCAGCTCAAAAAACAGATCTCCTTGAAGATTGATGCAGATTCTACCTTCGAATCACTCAAGCCTCGACGATGACGAAAACAACTCTTGAGACCGGGAAGGACGACAGAGAAAAATTTACAGACATTCATCACAGGCATTCTATGTACTTACACTCCTCGGACAGTATATGTAGTGTGCTAATTCCTCAACAAACTAACAGGAATAGAAAACTACAGGGCTTGGAGTAATTCTATGCGAGTAACTTTATTAGCCAAAAATAAGCTAGTGTTCATAGATGAAAAATGCTGGAAAGAACATTATAGTGATGATTTTGAGCATGAATGGGAGAGATGCAATACCTTCGTGTTATCCTAGATAACTAATTCAGTGTCAAAAGATCTAGCAAATGGTATAATGTAATCAACTAATGCCTATAGTGTTTGGACAGACCTAAAGGAAAGGTTTGATAAGAAAAATCTCACTAGAGTTTATCAACTTCTCTGAGAAATTTGTACCACTAGTCAAGAAAATTTATTAGTGTCAGAATATTACTCAAAACTGAAGTATGCATGGCATGAGTATTGGTTAATGGTACCATTGCCATGTGACTGCACTAAGCATCAGAAATATGCTGAACACATGGTGCAAAAAATACTAGTATAATTTCTGATAGGCTTAAACGAGAAATATGCACAGGCAAGGAGTCAAGTCCTATTGACTGTCCTTGTTCCCACTCTGAATTAGGCATACAACATGATAATACATGATGAAATCCAAAAAGTGCAATCAAACATGATATCTCAGGTAGCACCAGCATTGCAATAACTTGATTTGAATGATCCTACAGTTATAGCCTTCATTCAAAGTAACAGGTTCAGAAAGAATAATGTAAATAATGCATTGCAATGTGACTATTTTCATACGAAGGGTCACAAGAAAGAAAATTGCTATAAGTTGTTAGGAATCCACCTAACAACAAGTTCAACAAAAGGAGAACTTTTGACAAGGGAAATTCAAGAGGAAGCAGGGGGCCTACAACCATTAATGTGAGCTGTATTGAGGAATCTGAAGGAACCAACTCAGTATGTAGCTCATCAGGGCTCAGCGACATACCATTTTTCACTCCAGAATAGTATCACCAACTATTGAAGTTAATTGACAAAGAACCTACAACAACAGGTGCAAGAGTAAACGTGGCAGGTATAATTGATCTCCTTAATGCATGCTTCTCTGTAGGTTTTGAAACTAACTCCTAGGTCATAGATATTGGACCTTAGAATCATATGTTTTGTAGCTTGGACATCTTAATTGAATCCCATTTTGTTGCCTTGAATCTAGTAAAGTACATTTGCCTAATGACAACACCACTTCTATAATACATACAGGATCATTAACTCTTTCTAATGACCTAGAGTTTTAGTCCCTATAAACCTGGGTATGTAGACGTGTGATTTTTGACCCTCCCCAAGATTTTTCACATTTTTAGCTTAAATATTTAATTTAGGTCTAACATAGCTATTTCAGCTAATTTTGACTTTTTTACTTTATTTTCGTCACAAAATGCAAAATTATAAAAAATGATATATAAATTTTAGTTTATGTATTTCTCATAAAATTTTATATATATATATATATATATATATATATATATATATATATATATATATATATAT
>MU704256.1:16862-28975 GCA_026770625.1 Nicotiana glauca
AATTACAAAAAAATAGTTTTATTAATGTTTTGTAGTTATTTTGATCTTGAAAATGCCCAAAAATAGTTTTGTTTAATTGTCAGTATCATTTTAATAGTTATTTCGCTGACGTAAGATTAATTAAATAAAGTCGTGTTTTTTTTCGGTTGCGGGGAAAGAATAACATTCGGGTTCAAACGACCCATTTTTAGGCCCAAAATTCGGACCTAGCCCATAACAATCTAAGCCCAATACCCATACCCAAACTCGCTACTCTAAACCCTAGACTAGTGGGAGACACCTTTTACTTATTTTGAGGAGGACACGGATACACACACATACACAGATAAGAATATACTGGGAGAGCTAAAAAGAGAAACATGCTAAAAAAAGCTGGAGAGTTTTGGTTCTCTTTTACTACTGAAAATCAGAAAAGAGTGAGGATCCTGAGAATTGTTCTTCTTTGAGTGTTTAAAGAATAGAAAATCAGAAAAACACATTGTTTTTATTGCATCTCTTGGTCGAGTCCGTTTGTTTGGTATTGCTGTTGGTATTTCTGGTTTGACTTCACTAGATTTTTCTGGACTGTTTGTGTTGCTGTTGGTTTACAAACTGATTATGGGTTGTTAGTCAAGTGTTATTGGGGTTTAAAATTGAGTTTCGATTTGGTGTCGTTGTTGTGTTATTGCTGCTGATTGCTTACTCTCTGCTACCTATCTGCTGCTGACCTCCCTTCTCCTGTTGTAATACAATCTCCAGGTACACACTTCGAGCCCTGTTGACGTGTCAGTGCCTGTTGAAAACATGAATAAATAGAAGCCACATTTATGATGAAGTTTTTCATGCTATCTTAGTATTTCTGTCTATTTAGCATTATATGATTAAGTTGTTCAAGGTAGCTAAATCAAGAACAGTTTCAAACTACGATGGATTCATATTGTTAATGGCATGAATGGTAGTTAATTTAGTATGATTGTATAAGTTGAACATATTGTTGGACTGATTAAACTGTCCTAATTGGTTTGGTTCTCATACTGCCTAGTTTAACTATTAAAGTTAGAATTCATATATTAATAGTCGAAAGTGAATCAAAAGTAGTCCACAAGCCTTTGTGTATAATTATAGAAATTCATCAGTAAAATTGGCGTCTGACTCTGAATGTTGGATAATAGCATAGTCATGATAATGTGAAGTAATGTCTTGCATATTGGGTTTCTACTAGTGTGGTTTTCAACTAGACTTCATCTTTAATAACAAGTAGGAAATTGCTAATGAATAGGTGAATAAGGTTTGAGTTAAAAGCTATGACAAACTTGTTTGATTTCTATTACTCAAGCTCGAACACATTCTGCGACTGCATCAAAATTGATTAGTATATTTTGGAATTAAGTGGACTTTGGAAGTTGCCTTAATTGTTATATCTTGCATCCACTGAGACTCGATATTGAGTCATGTCTCCAGCGTTTGGGCCTCCATTCATCCGATATGCAAGCCCATGTGATTCAATTTCAAAAATGCTGCCAGTTGGGTTTATCTTATGGCAAGCCCATTTAGTCCGCTAATTTGGGCTTAGCTCAAAGGTATCAATGCATAATTAGTATGGCACAAATTCGTATCAGGTAACTAGGACCTTTCCTTTTATTTCTAGAGACAAAAACATAAATAGAAAAGTCATAGCCGCTTTAGGAATGGCCTTTGAATAAAAAATGAGACGAGCCTCGCCAAATAAAACACAAACTGCGGGGCCCTCAATAATTGGTATATTTATTAATTACTTAGACTTCGGGATAGGCCGTTTAACAAAATTTCACGGCGTTCCCCAAAATAATAATACGCTAGTCGCTTTAGGTGCGTTTTTAATAATTTACCTCCCTAAACTCGGGTGCACATTTATGTGACCCAAATCCAAATCTCAACGGAGTCGAAATACATCAATAACCACGGGTACATTGATGTGACGTGGTTCGAGATGTGTTTTCACGACGTTGCAATTCTCTTTAAAATAATGATAATATTAAAAGCGGTTAAAGGCTAAAATTTGCACATAGGTTTGAGCATGTTTAAAAATCAGAAAAATAAGGCGAATATGACAGTTAAGCAACCGTGCTAGAACCACGGAACTCGGGAATGCCTAATACCTTCTCCCGGCTTAACAGAATTCCTTACCCGAATTTTTGATTCGTAGACTGTAATAGGGAGTCAACTTTTTCCTCGATTCAGGATTCAAACCGGTGACTTGGGACACCATAAATCTCTCAAGTGGCGACTCCATTTCTTAATAACAAATCCCATTTCGATTATCCTTTAATTGGAAAAACTCTATTTACTACACCCTTGCGGGTTGCGATAGCAGAAAAAGGAGGTGTGACAGCTCTGGCGACTCCACTGGGGAGAGGAAAAAGTAAAAGAACTCATCTGAGTGGTATAACCGATCCCAATGATCATGTCGTGCATTCTGGATTAACCAACCCAGTCTATTTATATCAATCATCCTTTCTATTGGCCCTACTTTGCATTTCAAAGGCCCCGTAATCCAACTCTTTTGCGAATCCGCATCTTTGTTCTGCTTGTTGCCTCGACGAGCCCTTCATGTCAACTTTATCCCATTCGTCCCCTTTTTAACATCTTTGTCGCCTTATAGTGCCCTTCGAGGGGTTTTCACTAATAAGACTCTCTCATTTCTCTCAACTCCCGTCGTCTTATGGTGACTGTGAAGGTTTTCACCAATAAGACTCTCTCATTTTTTTATTTTTTATTTTGGGATTGGAGTGTTACCGATAAGACTCTCTATGCTGAGGATTCTTTTTGGCTATCAATTCTCTTCAGCCTATGATACTCTTTCTGCTGGGGATCAGAGTGTTGTTCTCGACTTCCATTTGCCTGACTTGACACCTCTCGGATACTGATCGGGAGGTCTTTTTTGGACATCAATATGAGTTTTGGTGTGGGGCTAAAAGAAAAGGATATCAAAAAATTCAAAATAACTTTGATGGGTAAAACATTGCAACTCTTGGAATCAAACTTCTTTTCCCAAAATTACAAACACAACTTCTGCCCCAGTTTTCTTGCTTGGGGATTTTCGATTTTTGTTACACTATGACCGAGCCGTGAGGTGCCTACGTATCCTCTTTGAGGAATCAGGTCGAACGTAGTTCACACGATTCCTTTGTTTTCTTTCTTGTGACTTTTCTTTTGTTTTGTTGTTGTTCCTCTTTTCTTTTTCCTTTTTTTTTCTTCTTTTTTCCCCTTTTTTCAATTTTATTAACGATTCCAAGAGAGGGGTATGAAAAAATAAATAAGGCTCAAAAGTGGAGACAAAGGTTAAAGTGTTTGAATAGAAGAACAAATTGCCTCCGTCATTTCATTCTCCGATAAATGTCAAGTACAAACAAATAAACAATCAACAATTACAATCAAAGAAATCATACTTAATATCTCTTGACTGCATCAGAATTGATAGCCATGTCGATGCATCTTCCTTCGACATCTGTCAAGCATAAAGCGCAATTGGATAGCACTCTGGTCACAATAAAGGGTTCTTGCCAGTTCAGGGCGAACTTGCCCTTTGCTTCGGCCTGATGTGGAAGGATCTATTTCAACACTTGCTGCCCAACTTCAAATTTCCTTGGACGCACCTTCTTATTGTATGCTCTTGCCATCCTCTTTTGATATAATTGGCCATGACATACTACTGTCAATCTCTTTTCATCAATCAAACTCAATTGCTCCAATCGGACTTTGACCCACTCATCGTCATCAATCTCAGCCTCAGCGACAATTCGGATAGACGGAATTTCAATTTCTGCGGGTATCACTGCTTCAGTTCCGTATACCAACAAATAAGGAGTTGCACCTACTGAAGTACGAACACTAGTGCGATAACCCAGCAATGCAAACGACAACTTTTCATGCCATTGTCTGGACCCTTCTACCATTTTCCTCAATATCTTCTTTATATTCTTGTTGGCTGCCTCGACCGCTCCATTTGCTTTGGGACGATATGGGGTGGAATTTCGGTGTGTAATCTTAAACTGTTGACACACTTCTTTCATCAAATTGCTGTTAAGATTAGCACCATTATCCGTGATTATCACCTTTGGGATCCCAAATCTACAGATGATATGGGAATGAACAAAATCCACCACTGCCTTCTTGGTTACCGACTTGAAAGTTTTAGCTTCAACACACTTGGTGAAATAGTCGATGGTTACCAGAATGAACCTATGACCGTTGGAAGTTACCAGCTCGATAGGTCCAATTACATCCATTCCCCATGCAACAAAGGGCCATGGTGCTGACATCGTGTGTAATTCTGTTGGCGGAGAATGAATCAGACCTAGAACTGTATAATGTTCTTTATGTTCCTAACTTCAAATACAATTTGTTATCTGTTTCAAAGTTAACTAAAGAACTGAAGTGCTGTGCACTATTCTTTCCTGAATTCTGCATTTTGTAGGACCTCTAAAATGGCAGGGTGAGGGGAATTGTTAAGGAGAAGGATGGACTTTACATACTTCAACCTGCCAAGATACCACCACCTGTCAAAGTACCTGAAATACCTTCAGCTCCTGCTTTCAACTCTTTTATACCTTCAGCAATTCCAACTTCTACTATTCCAGTCTGAGAGTCATCTAATGTCTCATCAAAGTCATGTTCACATTCTTCCATTTGGCACCAAAGACTTGGTCATGCCCCACCAACAGTATTACAAAAGATTCCTTCATTGAAGAATCATTTGCTGAATAAAGACAGTCTAAACTCTATTGTTTGTCCTTTAGCAAGGCATACTTGATTTCCTTTTCCTACTAGTACAAAGAAGAGTGTATGTTCTTTTGATATTGTACACATGGATGTTTGGGGTCCTTATAGACGATGTACTTACAATGAATACAAGTATTTGCTTACTATTGTAGATGATTACTCTAGAATGACCTGGATCTACTTGATGAGAATTAAAAAGTGATGCCTTCCTTTTAATCAAAACTTTTCTTACTCTTGTCAAAAATCAGTTTTCTGCCACAATTAAGATCATAAGATCATATAATGGTCTCGAATTCTTCAATTCTCAGTGTTCAACTCTTTTCTCATCAATTGGCATTTTACATAAAGGTTCTTGTGTACATGCTCCACAACAAAATGGAGTAGTAGAAAGGAAACATAGACATTTACTTGAAATGGCTAGAGCCCTTAGTTTTCAAGCTCATGTACCATTAAAATTCTAGGTGGAATATGTACTAACTGCAACCTTTCTTATTCACAGACTTCCATCTCCAGTCCTATCTCGGAAATCTCTTTATGAGGTTTTTCATGGACATCCTCCCTCACTTGACATCATTAGAGTTTTTGAATGTCTTTGTTATGCAACCACCTTACATAACGCTGACAAGTTCTCACAAAGAGCCATACCTGCTATCTTCATGGATTATTCAACTTCTCAAAAGGGTTATAGATTATACATCTTCACTGGCTCTTTCTTTGTTAGTAGAGATGTTTCTTTCAGAGAAACAGTGTTTCCATTTAAGTATTCTAAATCCACCTTCCTACATACTCTATCTTCAAGCTCATCACCTATATTTCCTGTCAGTGTTCCAACTTTCCCTTGCGATGATTCTTTCTATGCTTCTATGGATCACTCACCACCTGCAACTCTAGACTCTGATTCTCCTTCAACTTTTTCTGAGCATCCCTTATCTCCATCTACCTCCTTTCCTATGCCCTCTCCACTTCACTCACCTTCCTCTCTTCTCACTCACCTTCCTCTCTTCTCTTATTCCTTCTCCTACTCCAACATCCTCTCATATCCAGTCTGATCCTCCTCCAATTTTATCTTCAACTCCACAGCACCAGGATCTACCTCCTACTCCTGCATCTCCTTTAAAGAAGTCTTGAAGGCCATCTAAATCACCCTTGTGGCTTATAGACTTTGTCCATCAAGTCAAACCTTCATCCTTCACTCCTTATTCTATCACTGATTCCATTAATTACTCTTCCTTATCCTCTTCTTATCAAACTTGTTTGTCTTCCTATTCATCTATCATTAAACCAATATGTCACTAACAGCAATTCAGTTCAAGCTATGAAACTTGAGATTCAAGAACTCATAGACAATGACACATGGGAGTTAGTGACTTTGCCTGCATAGAAGTCTCCCATCGGTTGTAAGTGAGTTTACAAGGTCAAGTACAAAGATGATGGATATATAGAGACATATGATCACGCCCAACTACGCCTTATAAAAAGGACTAAGCGGTCACTGCAAATATATAATTTGGTTCAGTCCGGAGTTGAATCCCACATGGAACTAACATATTTACTACAACTTTTAACACTGCTAATGAATAGCTTAAACATTCCCCAGATGCAAGATTTTTAATAGATAATGAGTAGAATTTAGTTAACTAATGAAAAATAATAACAAAACTAGTAATAAACAAGAATAGAGTTGAATTCAATAGTAAAATGGTCTTAAGGTTATTGATTTCCCCAATTGTCGGATTAATTTCTGACACGTTAGCTATAATTTCGCCGTAATACTCTATACGAAATATGAGTTATATGTTACCGCAATTATCTCTCAATCATTTATGATAATTTATTATAAGCATTCTCTCGAACTACTCTACTTAACAATTTATGCAACTTAGAATTATTCTACCAAAGCTTCGTTATCTCTAACCCTGCTTTTAAATTCAAATAATTAATCTCTTAACTTACCCGAAAGTGGTGTTGTTCAACAAGAGTCTAACCTAATGTTCTTTTCTGAAACAACACAAGATGACTAGATGCGATTAATCAAGGACCCTTTTAATTAATCACAGGAAAACACATAGTTGAAAAATTATAGAATAAGAACGGCTTAATTATATCAAAACGTGATCAAGACTTCATCCAACAATTGGTTCCATCAACCCTAGATTAAATGTTGAGCTACTTATGGTAAAACAAGATAAAGCCATAAAATTATTTATAATTCACAAAATAATGATAACAGGAAGAAGAATGAAAAACTCTAATGATGTCTTGATCTTCTCACACTTGTTCTTGCCTCCAACTGAGTCTAGAAACAAGCTTAACTTTAATTTGGGCGAGTTTGTTGAGTATATATATATATGGTTAGGATAGGTTTCTCATGCTTTACACTTTGGTCCTTGGACTTTTTTGTCATTCTCCAGATCGATCACGGTCGCGGGCCAACTGCGGTCCGACCATGGTCATTTTAAACCATTATATTTTGTACCTTTTTTCACCGCGGTCCAGCCGCGGTCGCGGTGGACTGTTGCCCATTTTTTTTCTTCACCTTTTCTTGCTCGTTTTCATCCGGGCTCTTCTCGATTGGCCTTGTATCTACATATTTGACCCCAAAATACTCAATATCCTCTTCCTAACTCGGAGTAGCTCTTGCAAAGCATAAAAACCTCAATTAGAGCATTTTGTTATCATTTAGCACTTAAAATATTAATAAAGTATGGTTAACTTAGAGCATAAATAGCATCTACATCACATAATATAGGCTACTATCAACACCCCACACTTAAACCGTTGTTAGCCATCTAGCAACAAAACCACACTCTATAGGCCTACTCATCACTGGGTCACTTCTCTACTCCTTATACCAAGAATAATTCACATGGGTAGACTACCTTAGCGTAATATTCTAACCTCAAGATTGGACTCTCTCTATAGCAATGTAATGTCCCTAATCGGCTTTCATACTCTCAGTCAGAGGTCCAGACTTACCTTCCCTTTATGAATCACGTGCCTACTCACCACAAAAGAGACTTGTGTCATGGTCATTGTAATTCACACATTGAAGAATCCAAATATGTAAGATTTCACTCACCCTCAAAATAAATTCTTATGACACAAACAACGTATCATAGGCTTTCCCATAGTGTAATACTCGACTAATCGAGCTTATTTGGTCTAGAATCAAGTAGGACTTTATTTGGTTGTAATGTTGGGTGCGGGACATGTAGGATACATATAGGTATAGTGACTACACCTCCCTAATCACTTCAATACATTTTTTTCACTTTTAAGCCCATACCTTTATCAAACCTTCATTACACCTTCACATCGTTAAACCCCCTACTTCTTTAAGCACACTTTCTCTTTTAAATACCACCACCATTTTGAGACTTATTCTTTAAAAACTATTCTGCTCAGTCTCTTCTCTTTTTTTATGTCTTCTTAGTTCCACTCAAAAGCCCAACCAACCACCCCACACTTTAACTTTTCCATATTCATTACAATTCAAGTGTTTCTAAGAGGTGATAAGGTTCAAAAATAGACACTTCAAAACTTGGGTAAGGCTTGTAATGTGGTTGCCAAAGAAACGGGATTACATGCTTCAAGAGGTTAACTAGGACATATACAATCAGGTGGGTGAAAACATATATAGATAGGTTCAACAAGGAAATGCCTATATCACTTTCCAGAAAATTAAGACTGCTATTTTGCTTCGTACACACACAGGGCAAGTTCTAGGCATTTGAGTGTTAGCATGGAATACACAAAACCTCGTTTACACATAGTACATGACTCAATTCAGTTAGGACCATCAGACATTCTGCTAAAGGTGCTTAAGTCAACTCAAGAACACATAATTTTAAAGCTTTTTTGCTAGAGTCAACTAATGAGTCTAAGTGTCACAGTAAAGCAATCGCTATTCAAGGTACCATGGAGTTAAGGGATCCTATTTCTATTCTTTCCTCGCCCAAAAATTCCTAAACTAAAAAAAGAAGAAAAAAAACTAACTACACCCGGTTCAAATGGAAACCCTTGAAAAAGAACGGTATAAAGAAAAACCAAGCGGGAATTGATACATTACCTAACAGAAGAAAATCTTTTTTTTTGTTCAACTTAAGTCCCTCAAGAGACCCGTCGAGAGGTATCTGTCTTCAGGCCAAGTCGAAGTTAATTAACAGCAACCAAAAATACCAAACAAATCTATCCAATTGTAAAACAACAACAACCGCCCCCACCCCACACTTAAAGATTTGGCATGTATCCATGTCAAAGAAATTAAAGCAGAGTAAGTTAAGGGGACTTCCCTGGTGCTCAGTCTTGATCGGAGACAGTTCCAGGATCGAGGTGGCACGCTCGTCCTAGCGCCCGAAGCCAGCCCATGATCTTTTTCTCTAACCTAGCACTTTGAGTAGCCAAAGTTTCAACTTGAGCACTCACGTCATTGACCGAAGTGCGTAGGCCAGCCATATCATGCTCCAAGGCTGTCATCTAGGCACTCTGGTAGGCCTGTGATGGGCCCGCCTTATCAACAATCTGCACCGATGGGGCAGAATCATGCATAGATCCCTCATCCTCATCATCGACATCATTATCATCCTCATCATCTGCCACAGCCTGCTCTTTCGCAACTGTTATTTTGCTAGCCTTGAATGGGGATTTTAATGGAAACTTCCCATGAGATTTTCAAGAACTCGTGAAACACGACATAGCTTGGTGACCAAGGAAGGGAAGTAGAACCTTTTGCTTATCTCCATGGAGAGAATGAACATTTCATCCTGAATGAGCCGAGCCACATCAAAATCGTGGTGGTTTACGAAACCCTAAATCGTCGTTTAGCGCATTAACATCTGTAGTGTTGTTGGATGGCAGCAAATGGTTGTTGATGATCGTTAGCAAACACTTAGCTTCCCAAGTGAGAGATTGGGAGTTCAGGGTCATTCTCGGCTTTATCTATATTGGATCCCGGCCAGCCACATAGATTGTTTGAATTCCACAAGATAAGTGGGCTCTGATAATCTTGGTTATAATTTGTCTCTCCAGTGAAGACCGACAACTTGTACACTCGGTGGATGGCCTCAAAAGACGCATTCATTGAGGTATTTTGTACCATGGCAATCCTATCAACATGGTCCGGGCAATTAGCATAGAATTCCCTTACCATCATTACATTGCCCTCTTTCGTCTCATTAAAGAAGATGTCCAGCTGACGTCTCCTCAATTCTTCGTAGATACTTGGGCATTCAACTCACAAGGCATGCCTATCAATGTGTACTTCAGGAACCGACTTCTTAGATGTCTTTGCATTAAACCTATCTTGAGCCTCTTTAAAGACAAACCAGGTGATGTCAAACTGGCTCGAACTAGCCTAAGCTCGAGCTCTAGATAAACTTCCTGGCCCACTAGCGGAGGAACCTGTGGCACGTCTTTTTCTTGATTGATGCATTGTACCTAAAAAAACAAGGGCCACTGTTAGTGAGGGTTTGAGTTATGTGAACCCTTGGTGGTACTCAGACTTCACCACCACCATGGTCACATTAGGCATTACAGCTCAATGGGGCAATTTCACAAGCACCTAGTATGCCTAGAACTATGATTTAACACACTTATCCCATGGAAGTACAAACTCTCCCCCCAAATCAACCACAATCACTACACAAACTCCACCCAACCACAATCAACTTCCACAACAACAATATGCTCTTCTCTACTATACTCTACATATTACCCACTAAAAAGAAGAAAATAAAACCATTTTTTTACTATAGATACTACAACATATCTAACATTAAAATTGTAAAAAAGAAGGGGAGAAGAAGAGAGAACAAAATCTTGACATACTTGAGACCTGTAGAGTTGGAGTGTAATGGAGGCTGGAGAGGAGGGGAGTCGAAAGTGGATGTATGTGTGAGAGAGAGAGAAAGGGGTTTGTGAGAGATAGGAAGAAGGAGAAGAGGCGTGTAGGTTAGAGAGTTAGAGTAAGAAGGGGAGTGGGGGAAGGGGTGGGTAGGGTTAGGTTTAGTTTTAACGGAAAATAAACTAAATAAACAAAAAATAATTACAACTTACTTGGTTAGGGCAGAATGGTCGTGATTCACCACGCCCGGTCCGCGTCCTGACCGCGGTCATGATAAAAAGGAAAACATATAGCAGTGGCCTTGTAAACCACCACACCCGGTCCGCGTCCTGATCGCGATCACGGTGACCAAAAATAGAATGTACCTTATCTGCCGTGCCCGGATCACAGTCATGGGCTACCGAATTTTTTTTCCTTATCTTTTTTTGTTTTTACCTTTCTGGAGTTGGTTTTTGACCCCGACCTCTCCCAATATGCACCAATCTTGCCCTGTACACTAATAAAATGGTTAGTATCATACACATCAAGTACAGTATCAAAACAAAAATAGAAACAAAAGAAACATGGGTTGCCTCCCACGCAAGGCTTGATTTAACATCGCGGCACGACACTGGCTTTGATCATCACTCCTCATTCGCATACAGGGGCTCTTCCAAAGTTATTACCACTCTATCCACTTTTTCTTCAGCCATGCCAAGTTAATATTTCAGCCTTTGCCCGTTCGCTGTGAACTTATTTGTCTCATCTTTTGATTCAATCTCCACAACTCCACTTAAGAATATTTGCACCACTCTGAAGGGTCCTGACCATCGGGACTTCAACTTACTCGAAAACAATCTCAATCTCGAGTTATATAACAACACTAGAACTCCGAGTTTGAAGTTTTGATCCAAGGTGTGCTTATCATGCATTAGTTTTATCCTTTCTTTGTATAGTCTAACACTGTCAAATGACTGGAACCTGAATTCCTCGAGTTCATGTAACCTAGTGATTCTGCTGGTGCATGCTGTCTCCGTATCCAAATTCAACTGTCGCAATGCCCAAAGTGCTTTATGTTCGAGCTCTATCGGAATGTGTCATGCCTTTCCAAATACCAACTTGTATTTTGACATACCAAATGGAGTTTTGAATGTTGTGCGGTATGCCCACAACGCATCATCCAGCTTCTTCACCCAATCAGTCCTTGTTGCATTCACTATTTTTGTAAGGACACTTTTAATTTCTCTATTTGACGGACTGGGAACGGTTCCTTCGGAGGCCTTTCCCGGGCGTCGAATAGCCAACTCAGAACTGGTACGGACAAGGGGAATCCGACTGTTCAATTAAAACAAAGCATTGTGATGGTCCATATGGATGTTTACGCAATGTATTTCTGCCCAGTGCTCTAAAAGTCAAAGTGAAGAAATTCAACCAAGTGCGGGTAAACAGCGGGAGTAACTATGACTCTCTTAAGGTAGCCAAATGCCTCGTCATCTAATTAGTGACGCGCATGAATGGATTAACGAGATTCCCACTGTCCCTGTCTACTATC
>MU704256.1:29430-63049 GCA_026770625.1 Nicotiana glauca
CCAACTCAGAACTGGTACGGACAAGGGGAATCCGACTGTTCAATTAAAACAAAGCATTGTGATGGTCCATATGGATGTTTACGCAATGTATTTCTGCCCAGTGCTCTAAAAGTCAAAGTGAAGAAATTCAACCAAGTGCGGGTAAACAGCGGGAGTAACTATGACTCTCTTAAGGTAGCCAAATGCCTCGTCATCTAATTAGTGACGCGCATGAATGGATTAACGAGATTCCCACTTTCCCTGTCTACTATCCAGCGAAACCACAGTTTAACTTGCCCGCTCGACTGTGGGTGATAAGGGGTGGTCACCTTATGATGAACTCCGTACTTTTCCAATAGCTTGCGATGCTCTATTGAAAAAATGGGTTCCACCATCACTGATTATAGCCCTCGGGGTGCCAAAACATGTGAAGATGTTTTTCTTTAGAAAGTATGTTACCCCTTTTGCATTATTGGTTAGGAGGGCCACTGCTTCAACCCACTTGGAGACATAGTCAACCGCTACCAATATATATTTGTTACCGTACGAGCTCAAGAATGGCCCTGTAAAGTCGATCCCTCACATGTTAAAAATCTCCACCTCTTGAATTGTGGTCATTGGCATCTCGTGACAGCGAGAAATGTTGCTTGTACTTTGCCATTCATCGCAACTTTTGACCCAAGCATGGGCGTCCTTGAACAGAGTTGGCCAGTACAAACCCGATTCTAACACCTTAGCTAATGTCTGAATTCCTCCAAAGTGTCCACTATATGGTGAAGCATGGCAAGCCTGCAAAACAGAATGTTGATCTTTCTCGGGGATACACCTCCGGATCATGTTATCAACACATATCTTAAAAAGTAGAGGTTCATCCCAATAATAAGATCGATAATCACGGAAGAACTTTTTCTTTTGAATTGAGGAGATATCATAAGGTATAATACCGTTTGCTAAGTAATTAGCAATATCAGCATACTATGGCACCTCCTCCATTGTCACAACAAGTAACCATTCATCCGGAAATGTCTCTGTGATATCTTTAACCTCCATTCTCATTTCTGCTCCTTCCAACCTCGAGAGGTGGTCTGCCACTTGATTGTCCATCCCTTTTCTGTCACGGATTTCTAGATCGAGTTCTTGTAGCAAAAGAACCTAGCGAATCAAGCGTGGCTTTGACTCCTTCTTTGCTATCAAGTACCTAATTGTTGCATGGTCAGTATAAATAATAAGTTTTGAGACAATTAAGTACGACCTGAATTTGTCGAAGGCAAACACTACAGCGAGCATTTCCTTTTCTGTGACAGTGTAATTAAGTTATGCACCATTGAGCATCCTCCTTGCATAGTAAATCAGGTACATCATCTTGTCTTTGCGTTGCTCTAAGACTGGTCCTAAGCATAATCACTAGCGTCGCACATGATCTCAAACGATTTCTCCTAGTTGGATGCAACAATGATGGGTGCAGTCACTAATCTCTTTTCAGCTCCTCAAATGCCAACCTGCAATTATCAGAAAACACAAAGGATTGGTCTTTTTCAAGTAGCTTACATAGGTGGGTAGCAATCTTGGAAAAATCCTTAATGAAACGCCTATAAAACCCGACGTGTCCAAGGAAACTTCTCACTGTCTTTACCGAAGTGGGTGGCAGCAACTTCATCAAACTTGGCTTGGTCAACTTCAATTCCCTTTTTGGACACTCAATTCCCCAACACTATTTCTTCTTGTACCATAAAATGACACGTCTCCCAATTCAACACTAGATTTGTCTCCACACATCTTTTAAGCACTTTTTTTAGGCTGTAAAGACAATCATCGAATGAATACCCAACCATGGAGAAATTATCCATAAACACCTCCATAATATCATCAACCATGTCAGTAAAAATGGCTAACATGCACCGCTCGAATGTAGTCGATGCATTGCAAAGTCCAAAGGGCATTCTCCGAAAGGCGAAGATGCCATACGGACAAGTGAAGGACATTTTCTCTCTATCTTCCGGGGCTATTGAGATATGGTTATACCCCGAGTATCCGTCTAATAAACAGAAATGAGATCGCCCAGCTAACCTGTCCAATATCTGGTCAATAAAAGGCAAGGGGAAATGGTCCTTCTGGGTGGCTGTGTTCAGTTTTCGATAGTCCATGCAAATCTGCCACCCGTGACTGTATGAGTTAAGATTAACTCGTTCTTCTCATTTTGTATTATCGTAGTCCCTTTTTCGGTACACATTACACATGATTGACCCAATTGACATCAGAGATGGGAAAGATGATACCCGCATCTAATTATTTGATCACTTCCTTCTTCACCACCTCTTTCATATTAGTATACAACCTTCGTTGATATTATTTGGTAGGTTTGTGCCCTTCTTCCAGGAGAATCTTGTGCATACAAAAACTGAGCTGATACCCTTTATATCTGCCATGGTCCAACCAATGGCAGTCTTACATTCCTCTAACACATGTAGGAGTTGCTCTACCTGCATAGCTACCAAATCCGATGATATAATAATATGTAAATTAGAATTAGGCCCTAAGAAAACATACCTGAGCTGAGCTAGAAGCAGTTTCAGGTCCAAATGTGGTGCCTCCTCTATCGATGGTTTCGTAGGTGTTGTTGTTCTTTCTTTTAAGCGTAAGGGCTCGAACTGGGGTTCCCTTGCCTAGAACCCTTGACCTTCGAGATCGATGACCCACTCTACCAACTCCCCTCCATGAACATGTTCCAGATTCATCAAGCAAGCTTCTAACGGATCTCTGACATTAATAGTCGCATCCTCCTCTTGTAGTATCACATCTACGACCTCCATTAGTGAGCAATTTGCAAATTTGCTGGGTCTACTCACAGATTGTTGAACATTGAATATGATTTCTTCATTGTTCAGCCTCATTTTCAGTTCCCCAGTCTCACAATTAATCAATGCTCTCCTAGTGGCTAAAAACAGTCTGCCCAGAATGATTGGTATCTCTTCATCCACCTGACAGTCAAGAATGATAAAGTCTGCGGGGAATACGAATTTACCCACTTGAACAAGCACATCATCAAGAATTCTGGTCGATCTTTTCATCGTGCGATCAACCAGTTGCAGCAGCATTGAGGTCGGTATAGCTCTGCCAATCCCCAATTTTGTATAGATTGCCAAAGACATCAAGTTTATACTGGCTCCCAAATCATACAATGCTTTAGCAAAAGCATAACTCCCAATGGTGCATGAGATAGTGAAACTACCTAGATCAGACACCTTTTGAGCCGTAGGTCTTGTCACTACCACACTGTAGGTCTGTGTCAGAGTTACAGTGGACAAGTCCTAGAAGTCAATTTTTTGCGACATTAGATCCTTCATCATTTTTGCATACCCTGGCATTTCCCTCAAAACATCCATCAGTGGAATATTTAATTGAATTTGTCTATGTATTTTCATGAATTTCCTGTATTGATCATCTTTCTTTTGATTTGCCAACCTCTGAGGGAATAGTGCAGGGATTAACCTCTGCCCACTGCTTTGCATCTTTTCTTTGCTGGAAGCTTTTTCTCCTACCCGTTCTGAGAGTTATTCACCTTCTTTCTCCTTACCCTTGACAACTTGTGCTTTCTCGATTACAACCTCAGTGAGCTCTGTCGACTCATCAGTCTCTAATATAACTGGAGCAGCTGGAGTAGTTGGCATTGTCTCTCTCCTGGATTAAGCAACTTCTTTCTCCCTATCTAAATCTCTCCCATTTCCGAGACTCACTGCCATGAGCTGATTCAGGTTCTGATCCTTTGGATTAACGTTTGTATCTGCAGACAATGTTCCTTATAGGCGATTGTTCAAGGCTATAGATAGCTGTCCAAAATGAGTTTCAATGCATTTGATTGCTGAATCATGTGCAACTAACTTCTTTTGCTACTTTCCATTGTCCCAATGAGTTATTGCAGCATACCCCTAATTTTGATCATGTTACTATCCTGCTACTGACAAGGTGGTTGGTAGGTCAGTTGTTGCTAGTGTTGCTGACTATAGACATGTTGCCTTTGGTATGGTATGATTTAGCCTTGTGATCGTGCTCCTCTTGGATTGGGGTTCTGCTATGGCTGGTTCGATCTGTACTGCTGGTTTGCAGTTAGTCTTCATTGCTTCCCACCTTGCCTCTGACCTCCAAAATTATTGACATAATTCATGTCTTATGTGAATCCCTGATTGTCATTCTCTCCACGAGCACACATATGACTGGTTTATGCAAGGAGTGCACAAGCCTCCATTTGTGGAATCCACAACGTGTAACTGTTTCGTACCCATCTCATCAATTTTCTTTGTTAGCAAGCTCATATGGGTCATAAGAGTGGCTATGTTTTTTGCATGTATGTTGTTTGGGTCAAGAGCGATAGAATGCACTATTGGAGTGAGTGTTATGTCTCTCGTCATCCATCCTGAATTTTGAAACATCTTGTCAAGAAGAATCTTGCCCTCTGTGAAAGTTTTATTCAAGAATACACCCCCGGCAGAAGCATCTACATTGGCCTTCAAACCGTCAACCAAACCCATTTAGAATCTCTGTCCCAGCATCTGATCCGAAATGCCATGGTGAGGGCACTTCACTAACATGCCCTTAAACCTCTCACATGTCTTTTGCAAGGTCTCAGTCGGTTTCTACCTGAATTGAAATATCTCAACAATCTGCCCCGCAGTTTTGTTGGGTGGATAAAACTTGTTTAAGAACTGCTTAACTAGTTCCTCCCAAGTACCAATGGAGTTTATTGGGAGCGAATTCAGCCAAGTTTGAGCCTCCCCTGTTACTGAGAATGGGAACAATAATAATTTGATTACCTTAGGGGTCATATTCGACTGTCTTTGAGTGACACATATTGATAGGAAGTTCTTCAGATGTTGTTGTGGGTCTTCAATGTATGACTCGGTGAACAACTCTTTATTCTGCAATAGGTGCAACATGTTGTTTGTAATAGGGAATGTCTCCGCTTATATGGGAGGAACCGCAATTGCTGTGGCCAGGTTATCAGCAGTTGGTTGCGCCCAATCATAAAGAGCAGCTTCTGGCACAAAAGGTGCTACCACTCTGACGTTTGGGTCATCTCGATCATTCTTGTTGTTCCCGTTGACGTTGTTTACGTCGTCCATTTCAATTTCAATTTGTTTGCTTTGTTTCAGCTGTTTGCTCTTCTTGTTAGCCTGGTTCAATGTCCGGAATGCTTTCTCGGGATCTGAGAGTCCTTCAAAGAGTTCACCAATTCTCGAAGAGCTTCTAGGCATGCACCCGAGTTACAGAAGAGTTCAACCGTGAGAATTTCAATGGAAATATCACAAAAATTTTATCAAGACTAATAATCTTAGCAATTCTTCAAAGTTGCAATAAATAACATCGTTAAATCCCCGGCAACGGTGCTAAAATTTGATCACGCCCAACTACGCCTTATAAAAAGGACTAAGCGGTCACTGCAAATATATAATCTGGTTAAGTCCGGAGTCGAATCCCACAGGGAACTAACCTATTTATTACAACTTTTAACACTGCTAATTAATAGCTCAAATAATCCCCAGATGCAAGATTTTTAATGGATAATGAGTAGAATTTAGTTAACTAATGAAAAACAATAATAAAACTAGCAATAACCAAGAATAGAGTTGAATTCAATAGTAAAATGGTCTAGAGTTATTGATTTCCCCAATTGTCGGTCCTAACACGTTAGCTATAATCTCTATGTAATACTCTATACGAAATATAAGTTATAGGTTACCGCAATTATCTATCAATCAATTACGATAATCTACAAGAAGCATTCTCTCGAACTACTCTAGTTAACAATTTATGTAGCTCAGAATTATTCCACCAAGCTTCGTTATCTCTAACTCTGCTTTTAAATTCAAGTAATTAATCTCTTAACTTACCCGAAAGTGGTATTGTTCAACAACAATCTAACATAGTATTCTTTTCTGAACAACACAAGGTAACTAGACACGATTAATCAAGGGCCTTTTCAATTAATCACAGAAAAATACATAGTTGAACAATTAGAGAATAACAACGGCTTAATTATATCAAAATGTGATCAAGAATTGATATAATCAAGACTTCATCCAACAATTGGTTCCATCAACCCTAGATTAAATGTTTAGGTACTCATGGTAAAACAAGATAAAGCCATAAAATAATTCATAATTCACAAAATAATGATAAAAGGAAGAAGAATGAAAACTCTAATGGTGTCTTGATCTTCTCACACCTGTTCTTGCCTCCAATTGAGTCTAAAACAAGCTTAACCTTAACTTGGGTGAGTTTATTGAGTTTATATAGGGTTTGGATAAGTTTCCCACGCTTTACACTTTGGCCGCTGGACTTCTTTGTCATTCTCCAGATCGACGCGGTCCGACCACGATCATTTTAGACCATTCTGTTTTGTGCCTTTTTTCACCGCGTTCTAGTCATGGCCCGACCGCGGTCGCTAGGGGTGTGCATTCAAATCGGTTTATCGATAAATCGAATCGATTATTTGTTATCGGTTTATCGATTTCGATTTCGATTTTGTCCTCTTCGGTTATCGGTTTATCGATAAACCGATAAGCTACAGTAATTTTTTTATTTTTATTTTTTTAAAAAAAATATTTTTTAAAAAAATAATTTTTTTTACCCTTATTCTATAATACCATTTCCTTCACCCTAAGTCCCTAACCCTATTATTTCTTCTACCACATTTAAGGAATGGTTATATTTAAAGCTCAAGGGAATGAAGTTCAAATTAATGGAAAACTGAATTAGCCGTGATGATGTATTTTGGATTTTTGTTTTTTTATACCGTTGGAGTGTTGATGGCATACATTTGATCCTTTACTTTAGTTTCGTTGCATGTGTTTGTTGACACAATTTCTATGTTATAAACAGTGCTCTTCTTATTTTAGCTTTTTTTTGTCCATATTAGTTAGGTGTGTTTGTAGCGATATACTTTCCGTGGAATCCCGCAAATTTTCTTATTGGTGTAATCGATAATCGAATCGATAAGCCCCAAAAATCGATAAATCGAAAACGAAAAAATCAAAACCTTATTAAAACGATAACGATAAGCATATGTACAAATCGATAATCGATAAGTAATTATCGATAAGGGTCACAATCGAATCGATAAATCGAATGCACACCCCTAGCGGTCGCAGTGGATTGTTGCCCATTTTTTCTTCGTCTTTTCTTGCTCGTTTTCATCCGGGATCTTCTTGATTGGCCTTGTATCTACATATTTGATCCCAAAATACTCTATATCCTACTCCTAACTCGGAGTAGCTCCTGCAAAGCATAAAACCCTCAATTAGAGCATTTTGTTATCGTTTAGCAATTAAAGCATCAATAAAATATTGTTAACTTAGAGCATAAATAGCATATATATCACATAATATAAGCTACTATCAAGGTATAAAGCCAGGCTAGTGGCTAAGGGGTTTACTCAGCAGGAGGGTCTGGATTATCACGAGACCTTTTCCCCTGTAGTTAAAATGGTCACAGTCAGAAGTGTGGTTGCCTGGGCTGCTCAGTACGCTTGCCCCTTGTTCCATATGGATGTTTATAATGCATACCTCCAAGGTGATCTTTCAGAAGAGGTCTGCATGTCCTTACCACAAGCTTTGGTAGTTAGGGGGATACTAGAGTGTGTAGACTACTCAACTCCTTGTATGTTCTGAAGCAGGCCAGCATGCAATGGACCTAAAGCTGACTTCAGCCCTTGTAGACTCTGGTTTTAGCCAAAGCAAACTGGACTATTCCTTATTTACCAAAAGGAGTGGCAGGGATATAGTAATTATATTAGTATATGTAGATGATCTCCTAATTACAGGAAATGACAATGATCTAATACAAGATGCCAAAAGGGTTCTGAATGGTAATTTCAAGATGAAAGATTCAAGAGAGCTCAAATTTTTTCTTGGTATTGAGTTTTCAAGATCACACAAAGGCATTTTTATGAATCAAAGGAAATATGCCTTATAGCTTATCTCAGAATGTGGTGCAGGGGGAGCAAGACCGGTTACATTTCCACTAGATCAAAATGTGAAGCTAAATAGTGTGGAATATGACAATTTTTTTGGGATACAGGAGAATGATCATGAACTTGAAGACACACGATTATACCAGAGGTTAATTGGCAAACTTCTATATCTGGCAATCACAAGACCAGATATCTCTTTTGCAGTTCAGACTTTAAGTCAATTCATGAATGCATCAAAGCAATCTCACTATGAAGCAACCCTAAAAGTAGTAAAATATGTTAAAAACATCCCAGGGAAAGGTCTGCTGATTAGTAGCAAAGAAAGTGGCAAGGTTATGATATTTTGTGATGCTGATTGGGCATCATGCGCAGTAACCAGAAAATCAATAACAAACTATTGCATAAAACTTGGAGATTCAATGATTTTCTGGAAATCCAAGGAGTAGAGTACAATTTCAAGAAGCTCAGCAGAAGAAGAATACATGAGTATGGCCACAATTGTAGCATAATTGGTATGGTTACAGGGATTACTTGAAGAGATAAGTATGAAGGTTGATTTGCCCATGGAGCTATACTGTGACAATAAAGCAGCAATGCAGCTTGCATCTAATCCTATGTATCATGAACGTACAAAGCATATTGAAATTTACTGTTATTTTATTAGATAAAAGTTGCAAGCAGGAATGATAAAAACAACTCATGTGCCCAGTAAGGAGCAGATCGCAGACATGTTGACCAAGGCAGTTGGGAAACAATTGCACAGTGAATTAGCAAGTTGGGTATGATAAATATTTTTCATCACCCAACTTGAGGGGGAGTATTGAAATCAACATGTGTAGTATGAAGTTGTACATAAGCAATGATATTTGTACATATTTGATTAGTATTAGTTTAGCACTAATAGTTGTTATACGTATTGTTAGAGGAAGTTAGAATATGGGTTATATATGTAAGGGTTACACACGTGTACATTGAGGTGTAATAACAAAGTGAAAATTCCCTAGAACTTTTCTTTCTCTCTCTCTGCTCTCTGCTTTTTCTTTCTTAGCTCAAATAACAGATCTCTTCCTCCTTTCGATAAAACATAAACTGCTACTCCATGAATCTCTCAAAGAAAGACTTTCGATGTCAATGTGGATGCTTTTAATACAACAAGATATATCTTGGTGTTTTAATGTTGTCCATTACATTATCAACTATAATGTGAATGTATCTCTCATTACCCCAAAGGTAAACATCATATGTAGGGATCCAAAAGAAAATTTGTGGATCTAAGCTTCAATAATGGATTTATCACACCGTTCTCGATTATTAACTAAACGATTTGGATGTCTAATTTAGGTTAGAAAAAAATGGACGATGAAGTGTATAATTTAGATTTGGAAAATGAAATATGAAAAGGATATTTGGTTTTCACAAATATATGAATAAGAACATATAACGTGAAACTTAGAGCAACAACGTGTTCAAAAAATCAAAATTTCGATTTTAGGCCTATGAGGACGATGAAATGTCTCTTATTACTAGTTGTAATATCCTTGCTTTTTTTATGACGAAGACCTTCATTAAGCATTTAATTATGATTACTTACATTAACTAAGTAATTTCCTAATAAATCCGTTGTAGTCTAGTTGGTTAGGATATTCGGCTCTCACCCGAAAGACCCGGGTTCAATTCCCGGCAACGGAATTTTATATTTTTCTAAATCCTATTTCTCGCTGACAAAACCTGTGAAGACCAATGAAATTAAATGATTATAACACGCGAATCACAGCATCACAGTGGCGGGAAAAAACCCAGAGAGACACCAGGAGTTAGTGAGTCAACTCGTTACTTCCTAGGGTTTTTGAGAAAACGAAAAAGTTGGAGAGGAAATCGAAGAGAGAATGGAAATGAGTAAGAGCGGAGGAGGGCGAGGAAGGAATAATGGAGGAATTGAGGAGAACACAATGGCAATTCTCGATACTTCTGGTTTTAACCGGCACTCTCACCACCGCCTTGACGATAGTACGCCCTTTTCATTTTTCTATTTCTTTCATTTGTTCATCCGTTAATTATTTCTTTGATTCTGTTTTTTTTTTTTTTTTTAGGGCTTGTTTTTCTGGAAGCTGTTCGCTCTGCTTCGTTACTTCCTGATAATGGAACTCCGCCTACTAGGCGAGTCATTATTTCCCCTCTCTATTTTGTCATTTTTCTGTTTGTATTAGAGTATATAGTACATACTAGTCTTTATAAGTTCTTAATCTGAAATTTGAGATGTTATGATTCTGACCATCCAATTAAATGGATATACTGGAACAGCACGATGTGGCAGGCAATTTTCCAAATTTTGAAGGAAGAGACTTCCCTTGAACTAATAATGGGAAGTTATCAACTTCTAAATGAGTTGGATAAGGTACACACTTGCTTTATTCATCACGTTTTTATGTTTTAAAAGAGCTGTGGGATCAGTCACTATGCCATCAGGCTAGGCTGCATGCATCACACCCCTAGGGTGCGGCCTTCCCTGGACCATGCATGAATGCGGTATGTTTGGTGCACTAGGCTGCCAATTCTTTTTATTACCGCATTTGACTTTTTACTTGGATGAAATTTCTTGTGAACGTAGCGCTATCCTAGGTTGTGCTTGCCCAAAATGGAGAAGTTAGAATCATGTCTGCCACCAACTATTTCGAATGAACCTGTTGTGGTTGAAGAGGTATCTCCATCTTCTTATAGTTGACGACTCCGTGGTTCCCAGACAGAGTTGTTTTGTCAAAAGTAACGATTGGGTACTTTATTTCAGGCCTCGTGTCCATTTACCCTTGGATTGGATAGGGATGATGAAACAAATAAAGGTTCGAGTGGATCAATTGACTCTTTGGTGAGTCAGATTGTATGTAATGGCTATATCACACATACACATTAATTTCTTATGTATATTTCTCCATTCTACTAATCTTGTTATTCCTCTCACCTGTATCTTGGTGATGGTAATCTTTCTGGTGATTTTAGGTCTTTCATTCACTGATACAAGAGCTTGGGAAAATGGTCAACCAGAAATCAAAAGCATTAGAAAGAGAGGTCGGATACCACATTGAAGCTTTCTTTCCATTTCTACGACTTGTAATATTATATGTTTTCCTTTAATTTCATATAGCTTGTGAGTTCAGATACCAGTAGTAATTGCAATTTCAGCTATATTTAGTCCGGTAGCCGGGTTCTTTTCACATTTTTCCTAATTTATGAGCAGATGTTGCATTTCCTTGAGCATGTAAGAAGTATATAAGTTATTATTTGTTTTTCACATTTTTCCATTGGAGCAGTATCTCAGGGTGAGCATGTATCAATTAACCAAGTGCTAGTACAGTTAGTTTCTGACCGTTCTTTCTCACCAATAGTGTGTATTTTAGCTTTTACTTTAGATATATAGTTATGTCGAATTCCTTTGTGGCTGTACATTTAGTTGAACATGCCTTTCCGACAATCTTGACTAATAAGATAATTTCACGGGTCAATTTTATACTTATTTCTTTTCGATTAGTAATATAGTTCACAGGTCAAAATTGTACTTAAATCTTTTGTCAGCCATTTAGTTCGCCAATTTGTGCATAGTGTCATCATTGAAGAATTACCTTGTCTTTCATCTTTCATCAAATAGTCTGACAAGATCAATTGCAGATTTTAAGGAAGATGTTACTACTTCACTATCTTGTCAGTGTGCTTGAAGCAGACTTTGTGCCTCGTAATTATGCATTTAAAGGTAATGATTTTCAGAGGATTCTATTTCTAATGAAGTGTTATGCACCTTAAGAAATCTTCTTGAAAAGTTAAGAGGTTCATCTTGCAGAAAAGATGAGGTGGACCCTTTTGCGGGATTCGTTGCTCAACATGCTTCTGGTATATTTTTCGTTTTCAAATGCTATCGTTATTTATTTGTCTGTAATATTGCAACTTAGAAGTTTTAGATTACTGAGGTAGGCGTAGGATGCCATTACTTATTTGTCTTCCGCTCATTGTTCAGGGGTCAAGAAAAATAATCTACAAAGGCTTAGTCAAGGACTGCCTGTCGGTTATATGTGATGTATTCTCTGACTTATCTGACCAATCGGAGTCCATCTCTGATCTGGATTCAGTGGCACCTCCCTCAAAGGAGGCATCATGTATTAACACTTCTGCTTTTGTTCTAGCTTTACCTGAACTCAAACGATCTACTTGTATCTATCTGAAGAAGCTCCTCATAATGGTAAATTCTTGTGCATTCTATTCCTTAAAATATGTATTTGACCAATTCTAACTGTGACGTATTTCACATTTAGATGATGGAGCTGGATACATCACGGGGCGTAGCAGATGTTCAAGGCCTTACCACCAGAGCTGACGGTGTGAGGTATTTCCTTCAATGAATTATTTTACTTTAAATAAAACCATCAGATTATGAAATATAATTGATATCGGAGATGGTGCAGAACACCTGCTGCAGAGATCATTTTGGATGAACTCGCTTACAATTCTGACATGCTCTCCCCCTTTTTTCAGGTAATATCCTTCTTTCCTCTTTTAGTAGGACAATGAGATTATACTCTGTCTTTATTGGGAAGATAATAACATTTTCCCTACATGGTTCTTGGAAATCTTACATCACAAACGTTCAATGAAACTTTGAGCATTTTACATGTTTCTTTGTCATTCTGATGTAACCTTGGTTGTCAAGGAGAATGTTACCTAAAATGATTAAATAAATTTCTACAGGTCTTGGATGACCCCAGGTGGAAGCTAAAAATGATCATGCCGTATTTTCAGAAGTACATTCCTAAGGTAAATGGATTCTTCTGTCATCATGACAGATCTTAAGAAATGTAAAAACAGACACTGGAAGTATTTCCGCTTAATTCACCTGGTAGGAATTATGTAGTGGAAGGTAGGCTAGATACAAGAATTGGGGCAATGTTTTAGTTTATCAAATTTAGTTTCATTATGAAGCTTAGGATTTTGTAAATTGGCATTCTGTTGTTATTGTTGTTCTTTCTTTGTTTTATTTCCATCTTCCTGAGCTGAGAGTCTATCGGAAACATCCTCTCTGCCCTATCGGGGTAGGGGTAAGGTCTGTGTACACACTACCCTCTCCAGACCCTACGGAGTGGGACTTTACTGGGTCGTTGTTGTTATTGTTGTTATTGTTGCTCTGTTTTGTTTGCTTTGGTCTTTGGAGTCTTTATAACTTTTTGGTGATAGAATACATGTAATATGTTGGGATGTTAGACAATATGCTCTTGATACATACCTCCTTTTCTTCCTTTAAAAAATACTTCTTTGAAACTTTTCTACTAACTTCTTCTATCCTGCTAACCGTTCCGCTTTTTTGGTTACTGGGTTCATGCTGCAATCTTTATGTGGTGCTTCTAATGGCAGGCTTACGTCATAGGAAGTGCCTACCCTATTGAACAGTTATGCTATTTGTTCAATGCTGTCCAACTAGCCCACTGGGATAATCCACACTTCTTTAAATTGATCTGCTGCTGGAAAAGCACAAAAAAGGGTTCTCTTTCTCCATCTTGTAGGACATTTATGTTCATGAGATGAGGACGCGAACATATTTTGATTCTTGCTACAACATAAGTCAATTTCTAGTGACTTGGTACTTGTACATGTTCGAATGACAGTTAGACTTGTCTGTAGTGACATTTTCCTGGAAGCTATCTAGATGTTCTCTGTCCTATTTTTGTTGCACTGCATGACGCATTCAGTATATAAATACAGGGATGAGTTATTAGTTATTTGTAAGACAGTATGTTCGCTAGATGTCCAAGCCACCAGATGTTATCTACATTCTAGACAAAGACTCATAACCTTGTTTGAGAAGTCCTTGGACTCTGTAGATATTAACCATGGAACTTTTTTTTAGAGGCATTAGCATATAGGAGATGACCTGTTTCTCATTCTAACATTTCTTATATTTCGTAAACACAACTTACCTTTTGTGCTGTCTTAGTCCATGTTGAGCCAGTCTCTTCATTTTAGTTTGATGGTAGGTAGACATGCTAAGTTGTTCATGAATGCATAAGATAATCCTTGACAAGATGTTTACCTAACCACATTTGTCGTAAAAGATTTATTTTTAACCCAATCTCTTTTGAATTTAATCACGAATTCCCTACAGATATTTAGACTCTGGTCGATACGTTGCTGAAATACTAGTGCATGGATTGTCGAACCATTCTGTTGCTTAGTTTCTTGATAATGATATTCAGGAGCTTTTCTTTCAATCCTATCACATTCAAGGAGTAGAGATAGAGTTTGCCGGCTACTTTATGGAAGATATTTACTGTGAGTTGGGAAATCTGGGGCATAATTTCCCTAATCTCCTAGATGAGAGATGATGTTCAAGCAAGTTCCTTGGAGTTCATAAGTCCTTAGTTGTGACCCTTACTTTTTCAACAAATGAATCGTTTGCATTTCCTTTTTTAGGGAATTTCAAAAGGCTTTTCGTTTTTGGTTCGGTTGGTGGTTTTCCTGTACATTATAGTGTTGAGGTGTCATCTCAAAAAGCTTGGCCTGAGTTAGTACAAAGGTTACAAGCTAAAATTTTGAGAAATTGAAACCACTTTAATGTACTCTATGTTGCAGTCTTATTAAAACTACTTTAATTTAATTGATATTGCAGTCTTCTGTTCGTACTAGGACATCAAATGGTCCAGGGAACGATTCCACATTTGAAGGTGTTCTGAAGTGCTTCTCAAACAGCAGCAGCACAAAGAATATCATCAAAAAAATTGGAGCTGATGTTGCTCAGCTGCTTCTAGGACATGCCTTTTTGGTGATTATTCTTACTAGCAAACAGATTCGTTTAATATCCTATTTTGATTACTAGAATAGTTCTTTCACTTGCAGAATTTCCAGAAGACGTTGCTGCAAAAGGGCTTTGAGTTCATTCACAGATAATCATTTTGTTCTATTCTGACCAGGATAAGTATTTCATTCTCTTATAGGCTTACTTGTCAGTATCAGTGGAATCTTCTGCTGAACATGTTGATGATCCCGAAGAGATAGTGAAAGGAAGCTCTCTCCCTGAAATCTGCAAGCACATAATAGCCGCTTTTACTTCTATCAGAAAAGAAGACAAGTAAGATTTACTAGTGTGTTGATTGGTTGCTCTCGCCTACAGATAAATTTGCTTAATTTCTTCAAATATATTATTTTTGAACCAGCCATTGCGCAAGCTTCAAATGAGGCACCTACTGGCTTTTAGATTCCCCGAATATTTGGGTAGAGATGAAGAGCATAAGAATCTGCAACATGACAATTGAAGTAGCATATTTTGTCTTTTTTCGTGAATTTTATATGTCATGTTCCTATTAGGGTTTAACTTAAACATGTTACCCGAGTTATGCAATTCCATGTAGAAGCTAAACTGGATGAGGTAAAATGTATTTGGGAATAAGATCAGAAGGGCACATTTGGCCCTGATAATTATGATTAGAATGACTACCTTTGAGTTGGATTAGTGCTAGTGTTGTTAGAAAAGCAAATGGATGAACAGAAGTCCACTAAGAAATTAGATTTCCTAGTATATTTGATAATTTTTAGAGCTAGAAAAGAAAATAATAATTACAGGGTTAGTCTGTCAGCTATTCCTTCTGTATCATCTGACAAAGTGTTGAGAAATCCATTTTAGCCAGCAAGTGGGTTCGAGTCTCTTTTCTGCACTCCAGGATTTCCTCTCCTTATTTAGAAGGCAACTTTTGTTGATGCCTCATCATATGATATACTAATGTGGTAATAGACTGTTGAAGCAATTTCTTCATTTCCTTGTAAAAGCTTTTCCGGTGTCTAGCTCAGATCTGTTAATAAGCTGGCATATGATGCAGGAACACAGAAATCCTATCTTTTGGTAAAGAAGCGGTGTTTACAGCAGCAACCATTCTCTCAACCTAGTCATAGGAGAAATGGCAGTTAATATTTGTTGCTGGTAATGTATATTTTGTTCAAATGGATGCAATTAGCAACCTCCTACCTCCTGAAGTCGGTCAGGTGGAAGGTACATTTGTGCCTTCTTTCTATGATGATAGGATATATTTGATCTTTAGATATATTTGATTTTTACCTATAATTTTGTAACGACACTAGATGACAACATATTACTTTCGAACTATTGTATTCGATATCTTCTGGCTGGTCTGATTAAGGTCTTTAATAGCAGAAGGAACTGATGGAGGCACTCGTGTAGCTCAAGGAAAACCTTAAAAAAGGGCAACACTGTTTAAGGAAATTGTCGTATGAATGTCATAGCTTTAAACTACGCAATATGCACTAGTGAACTAGTGGGAACACTCTAGTGTTGTTAAATCCTGTCCAATGATAGTCATGGAAAAAAAAGGGACACTGATGAAATAGTTTTAGGTGGAGACGCGCTCTGTTAGCCAAATTTGCGGGATGTTCTCCAATTATTTTGGTGCGATGTATTATCCAATTAGGCTTCCAGCTATTTAAACAAGTGATAACAGCCATAAACTGAAAATTCATATCTATGCCACTTCAATCCGAATGAAAGAGATTGGAGTATAATCATGTATGAATAATAAAATTCCACCTGGGTACTTTCTTTACATTTCTTCTCCTAAAGGTAGGGGAAGAAACTGTTCTTCTTTCCCCCCTTTTGACTCCTTTCGGGATTTCAGGTTACAAAAATATATGAATGAATAATCCAACATTCTCGTTGCCTTTCAGAAAATGAGATTTATAATGCAAACTGTTAAAAGAATAAATCAATTGCTTCGTGTCTCATTTTGACGGTTGTGCCGAATCAAGATGCATCGTAACAGGACCATCATTAACCAAGTTGACCTGCCAAATTAAAAACACACACACAAGTCTGAGCACAGCTGCCCGGTTCAACAGAAATTTTAAAGCTAAAAGTCGTACTGATATTTTCAAGGAATCTAACCTTCATCATTGCTCCAAATATACCATCTGCAATAAAACACAAAAAATTACTATAGTTGAGCACCTAGTATATAAAGTTTCTTTCTCAAAAAGAAAAGGGTGCAGAAATATCTCATGCGGATTCATTATTCACCAATGCATTTTTAGACCCCATACAATTGAGCATTTCAGTCAAGTAGCTGATGTTATGGAGCTTACTAAACTAGTAAGACCAGAAAAAAAGAGGATGCAATATATAGGCCTCATCAGTCTTAACAACGGAAAAGGTCCAAATACCCCCTGAACTTTACGCTAAGGTATATATATAACCCTCGTTAAAAGTTTGGCCCATATCCAACCTTACCGTTACACTATTGGCCTGGATACCCCCTTTGTTTTAAACGGAGCCAAATACCCCCCTGGACTTTACGATAAAGTTTATATATAACCGTCATTAAAAGTTTGGCCCATCACCAAATTTTATATACTAGAGGATTTCTTTTAATCGTCGGGGCGACGAATTAAGGAATATTTACTACAAAAGTTTATTAGCATAAATTTATTGGCATTTAAGACCAAAAGTTTAAAAAAATTCTTTTTTTCTTAAACTATTTGTCCAATTAAATAATTATTTAAAAATCTTCTTTTAATTTTTCTTAAACTTATAAGTTCACATAAATTGATCTACATGGAATACAATATTTTAGATGTTTTTTTTTCAATAAACCTATGAGCAGACAAATTTTTTTTTTTGTCGATAAATGTTTAGGTAAATAATGCGTAAAAATTGCACGGGGCGCCCTATTTGGGCGCCTCTTTATAACCTGTAGCCGCTTTGTCTTTTTGTTTGCATCCGTACCCACTTTTTAAAAAACTTCAGCTTTCCTTTATAACTGAGAAACTGCAGCTCTAGAGCGCTTAAGTTTCCGGGTTACTAAACAAAAACTTCAGCTCTAGAGCTGAAGTTTTTATTTTATAACTGGGAAACTTCAGCTCTAGCTGAAGTTTTTATTTTATAACTGGCAAACTTCAGCTCTAGAGCTGAAGTTTCTATTTTATAACTTGAAGAGCTGAAGTTTCCGGGTTACTAAACAAATTTTATTTTATAACTGGAAAACTTCAGCTCTAGAGCTGAAGTTTTCCGGTTACAAAGACAAAAACTTCAGCTCTAGAGCTGAAGTTTCCCGATTACAAAGGCAAAAACTTCAGCTCTAGAGATGAAGTTTTCCGGTTACGAAACAAAAACTTATAAAATAAAACTTCAAGTTAGCGAGTTACAAAACAAAAGCTTCAGCTCTAGAGCTGAACTTCAGGCCCGACTACTAAAATGCTGAAGTTTTGTGTGATTGCCTTTGCTACTTCAGCCCCGTGTGCTGAAGTTATGCGAAAAAGCGGGTACGCTTGCAATTTTTTTTCAAAGCGGGCACATGTTAAAATGTGGCACAAAAACGGGTATAGATGCAATTGCCCCAAATAATGCTGGCAGACAAAAATTGTCGATAATTTTATTCTAATTGTTGCGCAAGGATAGAAATGTAAGTTCTGGGAATGAGTAGATGATGAACTTCCTCTTAGAGTTACAACATTGATCAGTAAATAAAATTTGGTGATGGGCCAAACTTTTAATGAGGGTTATATATAGACCTTATCGTAAAGTCCATGGGGGTATTTGGCTCCGTTTAAAACAAAGGGGGTATCCGGGCCAATAGTGTAACGGCAAGGTTGGATATGGGCCAAACTTTTAACGAGGATTATATATACAGGGGGCTATTTGGACCTTTTCCGTCTTAACAATTACATCAAAGCCAGTCAATTTTTTTTACCATTGCCGAGAGAACTATAACTTGGTTGCGCATACACAAGAAGCCAAAAAACCATCTCAAGAGAACAGTGATACCAATGAAGAATAGCCCGGTGCATTAAGTTCCCGCTATGCGGGGGGTCCGGGGAAGGGCCGGACCACAAGGGTCTATTGTTCGCAGTTTTACCCTGCATTTCTGCAAGAGGTTGTTTCCATGGCTCAAACCCGTGACATCCTGGTCACATGACAACAACTTTATCGTTTATGCCACTGCTTCCCTTCATGTTGTTGCTTAGAGAGACTAGAATATCTTCAAGAATTGGAGTAATTAAAAGAAAGCAGATAATTGTTCAGCTTTAAGATCTATACGGAAATGTAAGAGCCTCAACAATGAGATAGTTGACATGGGAACACCACAGATGCAAAACCAACAACCTTATTTGGAGAAGTAGTTATCAGATGTCATTACTATGACTGCATGGATGATGTTGAACGCAACAAGTGAAAAGTTTAGGCATTAAATACTCATCCAAACACTACAAATACATAGCAGAGCATCTCATAAATGGCTGGAGAAGTTTGGTCTTATATTCCAGATGCAATGATACAAGTATTTTAGTCTAAGGAAATTATTCTTTAATGCTTTTTCTCAAAGCAGGGGCTAGATATATCACGCCATTACGGATTAAAACATATTCAAACAAATCCACACAATTTCTTTATTTTAAAGGGAAATTCCGCTCTAAATTTCTGCTACCTCCTTTCTACAGCTGAAATTGCCAGGGAAGAGTTAAGGAAAAGAGAAAACATTAGCATTCCGTATTGGAACCTTGAAGGATAAGTTGTGGACATGCATAGTCTGAAAATGGAGTAAAGATAAACAAGTAATCCACATCTGGGGCAATGAGTGCCCCCAGTAAGCAGAATATTTGTGCGGACAGCCTGAAACTGATGTTAACTTGTTATGTAAGTACATAGGAGTTCAGTCAAGAACATAGAAGCCTGTCAGCAATAAAACAAGAGAGACGAAGAGAAATGTCCACTTTTGTATTTCCATGTACTATCACTAACAAAAAAGGAGATCAAAACTGAGAATTTACTGAAAAGAAAATCATTCACCTTTGACTGCATCCTGTTTGTAAGCTTTCTGGAATTTCTCAACCAAAGAGGCATAGAAGGGTTTTGCTTTTTCAGGAGGCATTGCAACATGAAAATCTGGCTTGTTTCCCTTCAAAATCCCATATAGTGTAAACTGACTCACTGCATCATCCAACAGTATTAGACATACAAGTAAACCACCCTGATCAAAGTTTAACAATTTTCCAGTTATTGAGATAGTCAAAGCATCATCTTTAAAGCCATTTTCAATTATTTTCCAGTCATAGAAACTTTCGAAGCATCATTGGTAAGACTTTGAACATTGTTACAACTTGTAAAGAAAAGCAGTTACCTAATAGAATTTCATAACTCTTCTGAACTACCTGCCAATGGACAATAGAAGCCAATAAACTTAATACTGAAGCAAGACGTTAAAGTAAGCGACAACAGTAAATAACAACATTCTATTCTCTTTATAAATCCCCAAACCCAGAATAACCAATATGGTAAAATATCCAAATTAATCTTGGTACAAGAGTTTAAACCAAATTGGGGTTGGTATACGAATCATCTACACATTCCGCTCTTTCTTTTCCTGTAATAAATTGGAAATGGTATACTCTTTTGACTCAACCAACTGTTCGTGTCATGAGATGAAGTCTTCTGTGCCGATGCTTATCAGTCGTATACTTCTAAGATTCAACTAGCTTAGGAGGTCAATTTTGTAGAGAAATTTTTTTTTTACTCTGAGCAAACATTTTCGATTCCAAATCAGACAGTCAGTAGTAGTATTTAGTAATGCTTACCCAAAAAAAGCTGAGAGCACTAAAAGTCAGCACTGGGAAACCACATATATTATTTCAGGCATGAAATAGATATGCATTCCATCATATAGCAATAGAAGCTCATAACTAAGGTGTTCACTCTACAGCGAGAAGTTTCGCGACTACATGGATCCATGCGTTTCAAGTTATATAACACTCTTTCCATTGTGAAATGCTGCAAAATATTTGACATCACGTCATTGAACTATTATAATTTGCAAGAGTTCAACTTCATTTAACTATTCAAGTTTTAAATTTTGACGTGAATATATCCCTATCAAATGACTATTCAACCATTACTTCAGTATTATTCTTCCGCAATTACTATATAATACACAAGTCAAAATAACATTTTAAACTCTTTGTCCCGTCAAACAACTCGATACAAAATGAATCAGAGGGAGTAAATTGTTGTAAATATTAGTAATTAACAACCACAACGGAGATTAAAATAGAGAGAAAATTACACTGAGATCCCATGTCTTTCCAGTTTCCTCACTTGGGAACAATCTCATATTCAACACTTTGCGACATCTGCAGATTACAAACATTAACGGAAACAAGTAGACAAACAACAACAAAAAAAAAAAAAAACCAGTAGTTTCCCACAACCAAGTAGACAAACAACAGCAACAAAAAGCCAGTAGTTTACCACAACCAAGTAGACAAAACGAAAGGAAAATATAAATTCGCGTTTAGAAAATTTTTCCTACTATTAAGCATTTCAAAGTACCAATATTTACTGTCACAGTTAACTTACATGTAGTCAGCATCAAGGTCAACATCAGATTCATGAAGCCCGACCAGAACAAGCAAGCCCGGCCCGATTGCTGATACTATACGCCCTTCTACCTGCAAAATTGCTATTATGCGCTAGGTGAGTAGTGAGCCCCATTATTCCTAGCTATATAAATAGAAGAAAAAAGAATTCAAGGGTTCACCTCTACGCTGGCTGAAGCAACACGCTGAACTATGGCTCTCATAATTGGATCTCCGTCGCCGGCGACAAGTGAGGCGTCCGATTGCGGCCCAATATTCGGGTTGTTTGGGTTTTCTTTCTTATGTTAATTTAAACTTTAGGAGGAAAATGGTTTTGACTTTTACTAATATACTACTCCCCCGATCCCAATAAGTGACTTTTTTTTGTTATTTTCACGTGCATGTTAGAAATTCACCTTTTTAAATATTAATTAACAATGAAATTAATCTATTAATCTTTACTATCTTTTCACATAAACAATTCTAACACATACTCCAACGTTATTTACTCCAAGAGCAATGTAGGAAAAAAAATTAATTCACTCTTGAAATTTGGAAAACTCACTTATTTTAGACCACAAGAAAAAACTAAATAATCACTTATTGTGGACCGCAGAAAATATTGCCAAGAAAAGAAAATTTTATTTTTTATTTTTTGTGCGACAAAAAATAACTTAAATTTATCTACATATCGCAAAAATTATTAATTTATCTTTTATAAAAAAAAATCTTTCAACTTTACCTAATTATTAACTTCCCTCCTAAGAACTTTTTATGGAACTAGCCTTATGGAATGTGCGTTGTGCGTGTACCTATATTAATGAGTACACAATTTTTAAAAAATTACGTAAATATCATCCGACTATATATTTGACTAATTTAAAATTATATAATAAAAGTTAAAGAAATATTCTTGAAACTGTTAAATGTTGTTCCCATTTAGTTAACTCAATAAATGAAGAAATCTTGGCGACATAAGTTTTTAGATGCTTTATTGTGATATATGAGTATGTGTGATGTCTCATGAAAATTATTGTTATTTTAATGACTTAATACTAAAAACAACCACAAAAGATAATAAAAAGGTTGGTCAATAGTTCCAAAAATTAATATTAACAATGTAAAGTCTAAGAAAATGAATGTCATTGAATTAATATTTTACAATAATTTATTTAAGAGCGAGGCATTGTCTTTTTTTTTTTAAAAAATTTTTTGTTGGACCAAATGCAAGGAAAAAAATGACAATTTATTTAAAATACAATTTACTTGCTATTTCATCCTTAAATTTGTTACAAAATTACATACTACCATTTATTAGTATAATTTCGATATATAAATTTCAGTATCTTATTTATGTTTCACTTATCTGATTGCATTTGAGCTTTAACATATATAAGTTCGACAAGATTATTAAAGTACATTATAGTTATTATTACTATAATTATATTATTTTCAGATATAATCTTGTCATTTTTTGTTATAGGTTTGGTTTACGATGTACACGAGACTTCAATAGTTGTAAACTTGATATTATAAAGTCATAAAGTAATTACGATTGAGTTAATAACTACAATAAATAGTTTAATATACAAAAATATAGTGAGATTATTATTCGTAGGACTTAATGCCAGAAAATATAAATATTAAAAATGACGACTTATTTATATTACACTTTTGTATTGGGAAAAATTGAGTTTACATATTAAAGTGATATAAAGATGACGTATCATGACACGTAGATTGGTCAAAGAGTTAAGATTGGCAAAGAGGCACGAGTTGCAACATATACGAGCAGGGGCATAGAAAGAGGCACGAGTGGTTATTCAAAAGACTCAGCGCCCGTGCCTATTTAAGTCCAAGAGTCAAGGAGAATGAATCTGACAGTACAAGGGAGTACAGATACAGTATTTAATGATCCTTAAATACTAAAAACGTTAGAGAATCTGTATTAAATACAATGATTATGTAATGTATCATTTAATGTCTTTAATTGTCTATAATGACCTTATTATGACAAAGGCAAAACAGATATCTCCAAAATAGCTATAAAAGGGAAAGGACGGATCAATTGTAAAGAGACGAAATATTATCTGGATACATCGACTTACTTTGTTTTTCTGACTTTCTCATTATTGGCAAAATCATTCTTTGATTATCAGTAACCCGAGTTCTTCTAAATTATCGCTTTGATCGAAATTCTATTTTTTGGTTAAACAAATTGGTTTTGTTACCGGGAATCTAATAATCTATTCTTTCTTAACCTAACCTTTTTTGTTGCATCAACCATGTCAAACGTTAATGACAACAACCAAAAAAACCAAGGTAACCAAGGAAACCTTGGAATTCACAGGATGATCGCACCCCGGTCCCTTCACCACAAAACTCCCCTCGTCGGTGTCATGAAGGCACTCCTAACGGATCTCATTCAGATGCAAATGCTCAATTTGAAAACGATGAAGCTATCAATGAAGCTTTGCAAAAGCTAATCGCTCAACAGGTCAATAAAGCTCTTGAGGCCTTTGCCAGCCAATTACCTGTTGCACCACTCACACCCACTCCAAATAACAACACTTTGGAGAATCTTCGTTCTGGGCTTGTTAACTCAGGAAGTGGTGAAACCCCCAGCGAATCACAAGAAGGAGTACCAGGTAACTAAGTTAATATTGATCTACAAAATTTAGTACTAACATTGGAGAAACAACTTAAGGAGCAAAATGACCGCATAGAACAAATACCCGGGGTTCCACATGTAATCAAAGGGATAGATATGGATAAATATTTGCAACAACCCTAGAAGCCAAGTGCTGCTCCTCTCCCAATTCCAAAGAAATTCAAAATGCCTGATATTCCAAAATATGATGGAACAACTAATCCACGAGACCACGTGACTATATTCACAATAGGCATCAAAGGCAATGACTTGACCAAACAGAAGGTTGAATCTGTATTGGTCAAGAAATTCGGTGAAACACTCACTAAGGGTGCATTAACATGGTATTCTCTTTTACCCGAAAATTCTATAAATTCTTTTGCTGAGCTTGCAGATTCTTTTATTAAAGCACACTCCAGAGCTCAGAAAGTCGAAAAAAGAATGGAGGATATTTTCAAAATCAAGCAAGGGGACTCAGAATTGCTCAGAGAGTTCGTAGACAGATTCCAGCATGAAAGAATGACATTACCATGTGTACCTCACAATTGGACAGCTATAGCATTCACAAGTAACTTGAATGAAAAAATCTCATAAGCTATGAGGCGACTCAAGGAGAGTCTCCGTGAATTCCCAGCAACAACATGGAATGACATTTATAACATGTATAGCGCGAAGCTGAGGACTGAAGAAGATATTATTTTACGGTATCAAAAAGAAGAAAAGATAAGTTCGAGACGGGCGAAAACCGAAAAAAGGTCCGGTAAAAACAGGTACGAACCATACATGGGACCTGCGGGAAAGGATTCACGGTCAAAACAGGATAATCAGAGGTACGACCACAGGTCGAGGAATAGAGAGTCGGGCTCGTCATCAAGATTTGGGAATGATCAAAACACACAGAGTCACGAGATGATGATAGAAACTTAAAGGCGAGGTTTGACGGTTATAATTTCAATGCGAGCACTTCCGAACTCATAGCTGTTTTGAGAAGCATGGGTGACAAGTACGATGGCCAAAAGAGATGAGATCGAATCCAAACAGGCGCAACCCTGATCATTGTGCGAATTTCATAATGATCACGGGCATAAAATGGCAGGCTGTAGGTTTTTGCAAAGTGAAGTTGATCATTTATTAAAACAGGGGTATCTCACCGAGTTATTCAGTGAGAAAGGTAAACAAGCATATATGAAGAATAAGCATGAGCCCCCTAAACCACCTTCTCCCAAAAGGACCGTCAACGTTATAAGCGAGGGTGAAGGCATAAATGGCGTCACGTACACAACAACCAATAAAATTTCCAAAGTCACGATTACCCAAGGAAAACGGGTGCGATATGTATTAGAGGAAAAAAACATTACGTTTGATGATGCAGATGCGGATGGCATATTATCTCCTCATAACGATGCATTGGTAATATCCCTTTGTATATGATACTAATGTAAAAGGAGTTTTAATTGATCCAGGTAGTTCCGTGAACATTATTCTATTAAGAGTGTTACATGAGATGCAAGCTAAAGATAAATTAGTACCAAAGGCGCATACTTTATCTGGATTTGACAATTCCAGTGTCGTGGCAAAATGAGAGGTGATACTCACCACATTCGCAGAAGGAGTTGTCAAAGATACAAAATTTCAGGTAGTAGATATGGAAATGGCTTACAATATGATCCTTGGGAGACCGTGGATCCACGAGATGGATGTCGTTCCTTCAACCTTGCATCAAGTTATTAAATTTTCATCACCATGGGGAATATGTCAAATCCGTGGAGATCAACATACATCCAGGAACATCAACTCTGTAGCAGATGCAAGTACGAAAAATGAAGAAAAATAGCAATCACAGAAGTCAGTTGAGGGCACCACAACACAAACCTTAACTAAACAAGGGCGGACATATGTGGACTCAAGGCCCGATACCATTCAAGAACCAGAGGAAAACGATAAAATCAAAACAACAATTGAAGAACTGGAGGCTATAGTGTTATTTGCACAATGGCATGATAAGAAAGCCTACATAGGGGCTAATCTAAGCCAAGACATGAAAGGTAAGTTAATTGAATTTTCAAAAGCTAACGTGGACTGTTTTGCTTGGTCCCACTTTGATATGACAGGAATACCACCGGAGTTAATGACTCACAAATTAAATGAATACCTATCATACCCTCTTGTCAAACAAAAAAATAAAAAGTAAGGAACTTTAAAATATCAGGTGATTCAAGAAAATATTCAAAAATTACTAAAGATTGGGTCTATCCGTGAGGTAAAGTATCCTAAATTCTCTTGGCTAGCTTCAACAAGGGTATCACAGCGAGAATTCAAAAATGCCCAACTCACTTCCATGGTAGACTTATCCTCAAGGATCTCATAATCTCTTTCCCAGTCAATAATTTCTTTCTTCAACTTTTCATTTTCATCCAAGGCAGATTTGTAAGAAGCTTGAAGAGAGGCATGGGAACTTTCTAAGGAACAAACCTTATCAGAAGAAGCCCTGAGGTCTTCTTAGGCTTGAGTTAAATTTTGCACAAGCTCATTAGCATAAGCTTCTTTCTCACTCAAGAGAGCCTTCAACTCTCTAATCTCTTCACTTGCCTTGGACAACTGCTCGGAGAAAGAAGTTTCAAGATGAGCCTTTTCTTTATCTGATTGACTTGAGGAAGCCTTTACAATTTCCAATTCTGAAGTCAAAGCTCGTACCTACTTCTCCAAGGTACTCTTACTTTCTTCTAAGTAATCCACGTCAATCTGAAGACTTTCATACTGTTCCTTCCAATTGTACGCCTCTAATTGATAATCACGCATTAATTGCTCTGTGAGGGTAACCCTTTTCATCATCTTTGTGCCGATGAGATTAGCCTAAAAAGGGAAAAGGAAAGGAAATGAGAATTCTAAAGATAGAAAAATGACAAAGTAAAAGTTTTTTAAAAAAAAAGGGGAGACAATACCTTTAAAGAAGCATGCACAATGTCATTCATCAATGTGAAGGAACTATGTCTCTCTAGCTTGGCTTTCTCAATTAGACCAATTAAGGGCTTTAGCCACACATCTGCTTGACCTGATTTCCTTAAAAGATTACTCAGCGGGGACTTTAATAATCACTTGCCTCATGGTACCACTTCTACTTGAGGAGCCAACCTCTGCACGCTGAGAAAGTGGAGGAGGAATTGTTGAATGAGGGATAGTAGAAGTAGTAAAGACAGTAGCCTGGGGAAAAGCAAAAACAACCGAGATCGGCAAAGAAGGAGTCACAGACACGAGAGTAGAAAAAGAATCCAGGGGTGCTTCATCTAAAACCGGGACTAAGCTTTTACTAACAAACCCGCTGATAAAGAGCTACTCAACAGAGTCCTGAGTAGCAGCGGGAGCAACATGATCATCAGGAATCACAATCGGGGCCTCAATAGACTCGGTAAGAGGAATAAAATGGCGGGGGGATGCTTCTGCTTCATCATCAGAAATGATGCGTCTACGAGCCCTTGGTTTTGTTACCAAGGAGCCCCCATCTTCCTCTTCTTCAGAATCTTGGTCATCAACGACTTTTCTTTTTGATAAAGAACCCAAGATTATTTCTTGGTCCCTTTCCAAAGATATATGAGAAACCACGGCCGCCTCAGCAGTAACTCCTCGAACAACAAATCCTGATAGAAAGAAGGATTGAAATAAGTTCAGAAAAAAATAATATGTAAAATAAAATAAAATAAAAGCTCTTACAATGAGCTTTCACCTTCCAAACAAATTGTTGGGAAAGTGTATTCCAAGACCTACCATCCATTGGTGCAGTATTCAATATCTTTTCTATCCAATCATGGAAATTGGGAACATTGTCCACAAGTCCCATGGTTGCTTGAAAAAGAAAGTAAAATTAGAAAAATCAACAATTGAAGAAAAAGGTACGAGAGAGTTAGAAGACTCACGTGCAAAATTCCACTTCTCAGGGAAGGGAATCCTCACCCACTAAACCAACAGTGGGGGCAGCGACAAACCTGACATACCAGCCACGGTCTCTGTCATCTTCAGGGCTAACTAAAACTCTTTTACTCCTAGCTACTAGTGTAAAAACACTATTACGGAAGAGCCTAGGGGAGTAAAGATGAATTAAATGGGAGAAAGTAAAAGGCACCTTAGCTAAATTAATCAAATGCCTCAAACAGGCAGCAACCCTCCATATTATTAGGCCAATTTGACCTAAGCAAACATCAAAGAAATGACAGAACTCAAGAATAACAGGGTCAATAGCTGGTTTGAATCCTAATGTGAAGGGATACGTATAGACGAAGGAAAATCCAGTTAAATAGGAGGTAATTCTTTGATTCGGATTAGGAATAATGATAGGGAAGTCATGACTCCAGTGGCAGTCTCTACGAACTAAATAAATCAAACCTTCTATAATTTGGGTGGGGTAGATATCAGCACGATCTAAAGAAGATACTTGATTTCTAAGAGATTCTCTATCATTATAGAAAGATAGTTTCGCAGGAACTATCTCCTCTACTGACGGTTCACAAAGAGGTTCAGAAGAATCCTTACCCCAAGAAGAAGATCTTTGTGAGAGAGAACCTCTAGTTCTAGAAGAGGGGCCAAAACTAGGTGAAGGAATTGAAGAAATACGTGCAGATGAAGATCCTAAATTACGGAGTCTACCTCCTCTTTTGCTCCTACTGGGGGCGTTAGGAAGTTATCGACTATGGGGACCCTTCTAGGGTTAGGGTTTGATAAAGACATGATAATACGAGAAAGAAGCAAACAAAGATTTGAGAAATTGAATGTTCAAAAAACTTTATGTGGTAAAGACAAAGAAGAAAGTTATATTTATATTGAGAAGCAAACGTGAAAGGAAAAGGTGCAATGATGGAAGGGTCATAATGATAACTAATGCTTTTTGAATAGTGAAGCCGTGAAAAAGCCTTAAAAAGTGCTGCAAAATTGCAGAACTAGTGAAAAGGTGACAGTGTGAAGAGTATTAAATGGAAGTGACAATTGAAGCGTCGATTCTGTCATAGCACTAATGGTGACAAAAATTTCCGCTTTAATAAAATTTCACTTCCCAAATATTCAATCGATGAATAAATGGCAAGTGGGGGGACTATCTGTATTGAAAAAAATTGAGTTTACATATTAAAGTGATATAAAGATGACGTGTCATGACACATAGATTAGTCAAAGATTTAAGATTGGCAAGAGGCACGAGTTGCAACAGATACGAGCAGGGGCGTAGAAAGAGGCACGAGCGGTTATTCAAAAGACTCAGCGCCCGTGCCTATTTAAGTCCAAGAGTCAAGGATAATGAAGAATGAATCTGACAGTACAAGAGAATACAGATACAATATTTAATGATCCTTAAATACTAAAAATGTTAGAGAATCTGTATTAAATACAATGATTGTGTAACGTATCATTTAATGTCTTTAATTTTCTATATGGCCTTATTATGATAAAGGCAAAACGGATATCTCTAAAATAACTATAAAAGGGAGGGGACAGATCAATTGTAAAGAGACGAAATATTGTCAGAATACATTGGCTTACTTTATTTTTCTGACTTTCTCATTATTGGCAAAATCATTCTTCTTTATTCATTCTTTGATTATCAGTAACCCGAGTTCTTCTAAATTATCGCTTTGATCGAAATTCTATTTTTTGGTTAAAAAACTTTATTTTTCACTATTTCATTCTTAAATCTCTTACAAAGAAAAGGTACAATTTATTACTATTAATTCAGATTATAAATCTTGGTTTCTTATCTATGCTTCAATTATCTAACCGAGTTTGTGCTTTAACATGTATAACTTCAACAAAAAAATTAAAATACATTATAGTTTATTATTACTGTAATATAATTGTAATTATTTTAGTAATTGCATTGTTGTATTTTGTAGACTTATTTATAGATATTTTTTTAACTCATCATGTTAGTGTTTAACCAAAAAATAATATTTTGGTCAAAGTTTGAATTTAAGATGAAAAATCGGGTTACTGATAATCAAGAGACCAAAAAAGAATAATAAGCTTTCTGAGAATCAGAATAAAGCAGTAAACAAATTTTGTATTTCAGTATGATATCAAATCTTTTTCGTGTCCTTACAAATGATGAGACTTCTTCCTTTTATAGTTGATTCTAGGTAAAGGAATGAAACCTAAGCTTTAATGGGACAATTATGAGTAATAAATGACATTAAATAAGCCGTTACACAATCATTCATATTAAATACCAGTTTTCTAATGTATCAAATATTTAATATTGAATTTGAATTCCTTTTTGTCTTCAGATTTATGTCTTCAATGCCTTCCGATCCATTGGCTTTAAATGACTTGAATTGGTACGAGAGTCGTGCCTAAACTGCTTCTCGTACCTGTTTAACTTCCTCTTCCCGTATGTTATCTCCCGTGCCTATTTCTCAATTGTTACGCTTTGACCATTTGACCAGTCCACGTGTCATGCCACGTCATTTTCAATGTAAATTCAATTTTTTCCCAATACAGATAGCCCCCCCACTTTCCATTTATTTATCAAATAAATAATTGGGAAGTGGATCTAAAAAAAAGATTTTTACCATAATCAATGCGTATAACAATATTGACGTCTCAGTTGTCTTTTCCATTTAATGTTCTGTCCATGTGCCAGTTTTTGATTGATTTTGCTATTTTGCATCCTTTTTCAAGGCTCCTTTACTCCTACTATTCACGAAGTGATAGTCGCCTTTATTATAGGCTTTTCATTATTACTCTTCTAAGTTTGACGGTTGCTATCATATACATACTTAACCTTTTCTTCCTTTGTTTTCTTCCCCATAAATCTTTAGCAGACATTTTCTTCCTCACTTTTGCTCTCTTTTGATTCATCCTTGCTCAACAATGGCGTCTCCAAACCCTAACCCTAAAAGAGTTCCAATTTTAGATAAATTCCCCAATGCCCCTGTTAGACATAGAAGAGGCAGAGGAGGCAGGATTCGTACAGGATTAGAATCTACTCGAGGCGACTCTTCTGGTTCTTCTTCTAGGAGTTCTATTCCAAAAACTCCTTCTTCTAAAGGCAAAGAAATTCTTGATTCTTCTCGAGAACCTTTAGTTGATGAAATCGTACCCGACGATTTATCTTTTGTAAGTGATAGACAGTCTCTTCAAAAACAAGTTGCTGGTTTAGAAAAAGCTGATACTTATCCTACATTAGTGACCGAACTTACAATCCCTACCATCAGAGGAGATTGTAACTGGAAAAATAGTCTTCGAATGTCAATTCCTTCCATAAATCAAAGAATTTCTTCTTTTAGGATTGGGTACTCTTTTGTTTATACTTACCCTTTTACTTTGGGTTTTAATCCTCCGATTGACCCAATCATTCTCGATTTTTGCAGTTTCTTTAATATTTATTTGGCCCAAGTTGGTCCTTTAGTATGGAGAGCAGTGGCTTGTTTGAGATATTTATCTACCAAAGCCAATGTTAATTTCACCTTTCCTCACCTTATCCATTTAAATCATCCTAATTTAATACGCCATAGGGTTTTTACCTTGACTGCAATAAGCAAGAAGGTTTTGGTAAGCCGAGAAGACGACAATGATTGTGGATGGTATGCCCGTTACGTTGCTGTACGTACGGTGGACTTGCTTGGTGAAACAAATATTCCCTTCCCTGAGAAGTGGAATTTTGCACGTAAGTTTTTTTTTTATTTGACCGTACCTATTTTTGAGAATCTCGATTCTTTTTCTGACTTCGTCTTTTTTTGGTTTTTTGTAGCAACCATGGGAGATGTGTAACCTGTTCCCAAATTCCGTGGTTGGGTAGATTCAATTTTGAAGATTGCTCCTAAGGAGCAAAGAACTTGGAAATCAATTTCTGCTTTACATGGCTGGAAAGTTAAAACACACGGTATCGCCTTTTTTTTTTACACACTTTCCTTTTTGCACATTAAGTACCTTTTCCTTAATGTTGATTGTATATCCTTCTTTTAATCAGGATTTGGCAACAGAGGAATGGCAACTGATGTAGCTACGACCATTCGCATGTCTGGTAATGCTGCACTTGACTTGGACAAGGCTCGAACCTTGTTTCAAAAAAGGAAAGCTATAGGAGAAGGTTCTAAGAATGAGGAAGAGGAAGGTACCTCGTTAATAGCCAGGCCAAGAGTTAGGAGACGAGTCATTAATGATGATGAAATTGGAGATATTCCTTCTCAAACCTCGACCAGCGAGCCTGTTTTGATTCCTTCAGACGAGGACACCGTGCCAAAAGACACGAATGAATCAATTAAACGTCTCTTTTATAGTGGTTTTGAGGGTGGCGAGCTTGGACCTATTTTTGATGAAGCTCCTCTTTCTTCATTCGTACATACTTCCTCCATTCCTTTGCCAATCGTAAGTGTTTCCTTGCCAGCATTGACTGCTTCTGTTCTTTTACCAGTTTTGACTGCTCCTACTTCCGTTCCTGTGTTAATTTCTACTCCTTCCGTTCTTGCTTCAACTCCCACGACTCCTGAGGTGTTTACCTTTTCCACTACTCCCCCTTCCGTTGTTCCATCTTCATTTGTCCCACATATAGAAGTAAGTTCTAGTAATAGAGGCATGACTATGAGGAGTGTCACACTTGAAGTCCCTGCTAATCAAAGCCTCTTAAGAAAATCTAGGGGAGTTGATACTTGGCTTGAACCTCTTATTGGAGAAATCGAGAAGAACAAGATGCAGAGCCATAGTCGTTACACGTTGATGAATGACATAGTTCATTCAACTTTAAAGGTAATTTTATTGACCTTGAATGCTTTCTCTTTTTTTTCTTCTAAGTTCTCACTTTTATGCTTTATAAATGCAGGCTAATCTTATTGGGACTGAGTTGATGGGGCGAGTCTCTACATTGGAGAAAAAGGAGCGAGAGTCAACAAAGGTGATCTCTGAAGCTAGGAAAATTGCTGAGGATGCCTTATTTGAGGCAACAAACTGGAAAGAACAATTTGAGAGTGCTCAAGGGACTATAGAGGAGTTGCAGGAGAGCAAGGCTCACTTGGATCAACAAAATCGTGGCTTAGCTTCTGAGCTGGGAATTGTCAATGCTTCTTGGGTCCAGCTTAAAAAGGATAAAAAGCTTTTGGAATGCTCTTTATCTAAAGCCAATGATGAGATTAAAGATCTTAAGGAACTCATGGAGAAAAAGGAAGAATACGCAAGGGAGTTAGCTCAAAATTTAACTCATGCTCAAAATGACTTAAAAACTTCTTCTGACAAAATTCGTGCCTTGGAAAGTTCCCATGCCTCTCTTGAAGCTTCCTTGGATTCTCACCTAGCTGAGCATCAAATAACCAAAAATGATCTTGCCAGGTGGGAAAAGGAATATAAGGCTCTGGAGAAGGAATATAATGCTCTTGAAGAAAATTTCAACATAGACGTGAGTTGGGCTTTTCTACATTCTCGGCATAATGCTTTGATGGAGGCTACACAAGAAATATTTGACTTGCAATCTGAATTGGCCAAAGTCATTGACACTATCGAGAAAGGTCAACAACCTGCTGATACTCCTTCTCCAACACTTGGAACTCCTGGAACGGAAGAATTATTGAACTCTGAAGCAGTTATTGAGGTACTTGAAGTTGTGATTCCAACTTCCGAGGGTGAAACTTCTATGACACAGTCTGTGGGAATTGAAGTTCCCGTGACTACTG
>MU704256.1:67971-78547 GCA_026770625.1 Nicotiana glauca
TCGTGTCCTTACAAATGATGAAACTTCTTCCTTTTATAGTTGATTCTAGGTAAAGGAATGAAACCTAAGCTTTAATGAGACAATTATGAGTAATAAATGACATTAAATAAGCCGTTACACAATCACTCATATTAAATACCAGTTTTCTAACGTATCATGTATTTAATATTGAATTTGGACTCCTTTTTGTTTTCAGATTCATGTCTTCAATGCCTTCCGATCCGTTGACTTTAAATGACTTGAATTGGTACGAGAGTCGTGCCTAAACTGCTTCTCGTGCCTGTTTAACTTCCTCTTCCCGTATCTGTTATCTCCCGTGCCTGTTTCTCAATTGTTACGCTTTGACCATTTGACCAGTCCACGTGTCATGCCACGTCATTTTCAATGTAAATTCAACTTTTTCCCAATACAATTAGATTAATAGGTTTGATTTACGATTAACAGGAAACTTCAACAATTTTGGACTTAAAAATTTTAATACACATGTACCCTTTCATTACTTTAAGTTATTTGTTGTAAAGAGGATAGTGAATAACCTTTAAAATATTCACACTAAGTCTTTCAATTAATTTTTGTTGTAAAGAGGATAGTGAATTAACATGTACCGAGACAGATATTTCCAATCACCTGTTAATAATGAAAATAAAAATCGCCCATTAATACTTTGAGGAGGCCAAAAAGAAATAACAGAAAGAAGAAGTTTTTTCTTTTCTTTGCTTTTAGTCACTATCTCACTCTCCATTCCCCTGTCCCCGAGGAGATGTCATAGATGTGTACTAGATTCCTTCAAATAATAAAAGGAAAAAAAGAAAAGGACCAAGAAATAATAATCAAATGAAAAAATGAAGAATTAGGAGAAATTAGATCCAACAACTCAAGACTCACATATGCATAGTGCAATCTTTTCTAAATTCCCCATGCTTCCTTCCCCTTTTCACCCCAATATTTCCCATTTTCTCCATAGCAGCAGCAAAAGCTTGAAAAAACTTATGCTTATCCTTAGCCAAATCTTGAACAAAAGACTTGGTTCTAGGGTCCAAAGACAAAGCTTGATCAGAAGCTAGCAATCCCAACTTAGCCTCCAAATTCCCATAATAAGCATTATCAAATGAGAAAGGAGTTGTCACATCAAATGGTGCTACAATATCAACATTGCCACCAAATTGTGGACATGACATTTTGAGTGCCTTGAGAAGCCTAGGGTCCATATAAGGGTCAGGTTTCTTGGTCCCTTTGTAGTCATAGAGTCTGTTCACAAATTGTTTGCAATGCGCAAAACCAATGGTGTGTGCACCGGAGAGGACCACGAGGTCTTCTGGTGTGAGCCCTTTTGAGGAAAAGATTTTCAAAAGTTGGTCCACCGTTGAGTTTGATTGGGGAAGATTTTGATGCACCCTTGATGCCTTTGATATTTTTCCATCCCATCTTCCTTTCTTCACTTGATAATATGGTCCTCCAACCTATTCAAAGCATATAAATTTATGACATTAGGCTATAACATATAAATTTATATAATTAGATCACTTATAATTTTTACAATTACTTATTTTGTAAAAAATAATAACTAACATGCTAATACAAATGTTAAATTACACATATAGTATACACATTTAACATACGCCATCAACGTATAATAACTTAATTCTATTAGGAAATTTATTAAATTAATATACTCTGATGCTATAAATAGTTTTTATACATTTAAAGGTGATATGCACAAATAAGGCATTTTGGTCTCACTCTTAATTTTTTTACCCTAGAACTTCAAGTTTAACAAGTGTTGTCTTTTGCTTGCCTTATGACAAAGCTTTTGACGTTTGACCTTGAGAGTTTGCCAATGAGACAAATGAAGGTGAAAAGATCTAAAACCATCCATTTTCAAAGTTATTGGGTGTAAGTTCCTATATATTTAATGTGATTCGACGTACTGTAAGATATTATTGTCATTCGGTATAAGTAACCTGATACTGTCAATGCATATAAAACTTCCTAATTTTCCAATTTCATTAGTAGTCTATTTTTTTTTGTTTGGCCCATTAGTAGTCATTGTGGAGCAAAAGGTGACAACAGTTGGTGGGGCAATTCTAACGATTTGCCCCTTCATCAAATCATACAGTGTGGCTCTCGAAGAAAGACAAGTCAAAAGCTTGTTATTATCCCAAGAATTCATTTTGGAACCCACGGAATTACATTAAAATATGTAGCTCACATGAATGATCAAGTCTTTACTATCAAATGAGCCATGTTTATTGCAATTTGGTACCTTAGCTTGGAGAAACTATCAATATCTTCTGAAACCACATACAATATATAGATGACAATGTGACCTTTGTCTTGATTCTCATTTCATAATCATGCCAAAACTTGGACAGCTATTTTGAGCTTTTATATGTCAAATAAAAAATACACTGCACGATTTTGGACCATTGCTCCCTATATACTACATTTTGATTCTTCTCATAAAGTTTGGATAGAGGGATAAGACATATTAATATCATGTACGTATTAGATTTCTGCAGATGACATGAGAAGGAGACAATTTCGATGAAAAAGAAACAGACCAAATGACTCTTTCCTTTTTATCCAGACTTATTTTGTGGTGCCTTAGGCACGAAAAGGAAAGGGGCAATAGGGCCTAGGAAGCGAAAAATAGGAATAAGTTAAGAACTGTACATCTATTGGAGAATAAAGTAAAACTACCAACTTTCACATATTAACATCATTTAATTATTGAGAAATAATTCAAAGATACTCATGTATTTTAATTCGGGACTTTTTCTTACTTTATATAATAGGTAAAAACTTCTTAATTTATTACTCTTGTCCTGTCCATAACAAATTAAATGACATTTTAGTCTTTGACACACCACTTAAGAAAATACGAACTTCTAGAGAGAAAAAATATTTACTAAATTACCCTTAATTTATTGTTACCTTGACATATTAGGATATCTAAATAAGGGTAAATTTTGAAAAAATAAAATTAACTTAATTGATTATGTAAAATAACACTTATTTTTTACCGAAACAAAAACGCTAAAATGTCACTTATTACGGATGCGAGGAGTATCCTTTTTCTTTAATTAGAAAAAAAACATAAAAATGTGAAAAAAATGGGAATAGCACATTATTATTTTGAAAAGTAATGAACTTATGAGATAATCAACAAGCTAAACATCTGAACCAGGTCACTTTGTCTTCGTGGTTGGGGCTTTCTTACAGTATGAATTTTAGCCACAAGACTTTCGAATTTTGAGAATTCTGAAGTTGCATGTGAAATGCTAATCAAGAAAAACCTTAATCTTGTGGTATTTAAACTGCTGACATAAAAAAAAAAAAAAATTGCTGACGGACTGAAACCAAAAAACCATCCCACGAAAATACTCTTTTTCTTCTTCTACAATGTTAGATGAGGACCATGATTACCATGACAATGGAGCTAACTATGCCATTTAAATTAGTAGACTAATTTCTGAAGTATTTGATTTACTTACTAAGTGGACAAAATCTCTGGTAGCAATGGCAAGAATGTCTGCACATGAAACAACACCGGGACACTTGCTTTCCACCACAGCTTTCGCTTTGTTTATCCCTTCAAATGCCTCTTTAGCTAAATCCTTATTATCTTCTGCATCTTTCTCTGCTAATTCTTTGCTTCCTGGTTTAGTTGATATCAGTATTGACCCATCACACCCCTGCATTTAATTACATAAACATAATGGAAAACCATTCACAAGCCAAAAGATGTAGCACAATGAGAATTCATTTTTTTTAATGTCTTGGATCAATTTGGTATAGCTCAATTATTATATTAAGTACCTGCATACTAATACAGGTATCTACTAAGACTTACGCAGACAGAAAGAAATCATTTAGAATTTGAACGTAGCACATATAGAATTCATATTATGGTGAAAGAAGCTACTAGTAGATTATAGGAATTGTGACTTACTTCAACAAAGCAATCATGAAAGAAAAGGCGAATGGTGGCAGGGCCAAAGGCAGGGGTATCTTTGAACATTTGGGAGGTTACTGAGCCAACGAGAATTTCAACTTTAGGACAAGTCTTGGCATAGTAGTTAACGGTGAGTTGTCGAGGCTTTCGCCGAAGGGTGGCATTGATTGGTGGGGAGTTGAGCAAAGAATTGGAGGAAGGTAAAATGAGGAAGAAGAAGAAGAAAAACATGAAAATGGCGAGAGAAGAAGAACAAAATGCAGCGAAAGACATGATCAATTGGTTTAATGGCGCTAAGACAAAATAGCAAACAGTAATGGAGAAGTTGTATATAGGAAAAATCGAAAGGTGACTGCTATAGACAGACAAGAAGTAGCCATGTTCCAAAGAGAATCATCACCCGTGAGAAGATGCCCAATATAATATTCTACATAAATAAATATGATATCGGACAGAAAACGATCAGGTGAATATTTCTCAGCCCATTTTTCATTGTTTTCCTCTTTTGTAGCGGTAGTTAGTGAAATTGTGATCATTGTTGAATAATGTAACTTTTATCCAAACACATAGTACATTTTTATTTATATGTATCGACCACTTAAGTAGTAAAGCCAAGCCGAGTGATAATTGTTTAACAAGGGTCAGTTAATCTCAAGTACCTCTGGACCACACGAGCAATTTTTACGAACTTATTGACGCTCCTTGATTACGTACTTAGTAATAAATCAACAGCTCTTTCATCCACTTGGCTGATTTACTTCTTATAATTAATACTTAGTGGGTGTTCGGACATAAGAATTGTAAAATTTCAAAATAAAAATAAAAATGATATTTGAAAATTAGAGTTGTGCTTGGACATGAATGTAATTTCGGGTTATTTTTGAATTTTTGTGAGTGATTTGAGTCAAAATTTTAAAAAATAATTTTTTGGAGTTTTTAAATTTTTGAAAAATTCCAAAATTCATTTTCAAGTGAAAATTAAAAATTTTATGATCAAACACCAATTTAAGAAAAATAATTTTTTTTTGAAATACGTGAAAAAAATTCATGGCCAAACGGACCCTTAGTATTTGCTTTATTCTTCTTTTTTTTGTTTTTGTTTTTATGTTTGGGGTGTGGGGGACAAAAGGGGATGAATCGTACGTACCATTGGATGGGCTGTGCTGTTATAGATGACCTTAAAGTTATGTTGTGTGCACTGGATAAGTAAAAAGGCAAGTAAAAGGTGAAAGATGAGTGGAACAGTGACTAAGGTTTGGGTTATAAGCACAAAATTTTATAATTGATTTTGCTTTCTATGGAGAAGAAAAGAAAGGGTGAAAAGTAAAGGTAGCTAGTGTCTGATGTATTCAGTCAAGCATGAAGTAATTCTAAATGATATGTTCAAGTGCAATTGATTGTTAATTCTTTTTCATGTTATCTTTTCAAGGCCAATGTTTTGACCCCTTTTTAATTACTTCATTATTTTATAAATAACCAACACCATAAAAAGAGGTAGACAAGACAGAAACTAAAGCAAAAGCAACTTGTATTTCAAGCAAGAAGCAGTTTGGCTCATGATTGTCCCTTCCGTTTCACCATCTAACGGCCCTAAAAATAATGAGTCTTGGAACTACACATTAATTTTGACTTTTTCCTCTGGGGTTTGCTTTAGTGAACTTATTTTCGTCGTTGTTACGAGAGAGCCGGTGTGTTTTAAAGAAAAACTATTCTTACAATATGTTAGTTTTAGTAGCAGTACTCTTGTATTCTAATATTGTAGATTTCTATCTTTATGTTACCTTTTTCGCTTTATTATTGTTATTTCTTATTGTTATTGTTTTTTTCTTATGCCAAGTACACTGTCAAGGGCGTGCTGAAAACAGTCTCTCTACAAGCGGAATCTTTACGAAGGGGGTTCCAATTTTTTTTTTAGTTAGTGAGAATTGAACCTATGATCTTATGCAGGTTTTGAATCTCCTTAACCACTAAACTACATATTTAGGTTGTGTTAAGGGGGTTCAAAACTTAATATATAGAGGTAGAAAACAGATTTTGCCTTATATATATAGTGTAATTTTTTGGCGAATGGGGTTCGGGTAAACCCCTTGCGCCCCCCTAAATCTGCCCCTGTCTACAAAGTTTTTTCGTGCTATCTACCCTCCACACACCTCCACTTATGGGATTACAGTGAATTTGTTATTGTTGCATGTTTCCAATTGGACCTACCAACCGAAGCATTCAAAGGTTAATGAAGTGAGCGAAAATCATGATAAAAAAATTAGATGATTTCTTTCAATTTGCCCAAGTGGTCACACATATTTGATATAGATGCCTATAAAAAAAATAGCAGTTTCGTATTTTTAATAAGAAAAAATATTCGTAACAAAAGGAACTCCATTTCAACCTTAGCTAAAGTAGAATTCTGGAAAGACCTTTCTGTGGCTCACTTAAATGCCTTAAATGTAGAGCATGTGCAAGTGCAAAAAGGGATCTCATCTTTACACAAGTCAGCCAGTAATAAACGACACCCTTTTTACATTTGTGCTTAAAATTCTGTCATCCCTTTGTTGATATATATCACTGGCTTTCTACCATAAATGAGCTAAATAAAAGCTGTGGACCATACACTTCAGGCTTCATACCTCTCATGCCAAGCTTTAATGGAGAAAGAACAATCCAAATTTTGTGGCCTTGAAAAAGGAGAATAAAAAAAAGTCCCTCTCAAGTATCAAATATTTGTTTCCAAGTGAGCTAGTGACCATTTTGTGAAAATTACAATATATTTTTTACTTTCATATTGCCATGATCATTCCACTTTGCTTATATTTTGGTCCACAGGTTGGAATCCGATAATCGCTTTTAAAGATGAGGCTAAAGATAGAGACAATTCTTGGTTAAAGTGGCTCAAACACACATTTAAGTCACTTTAGTGCAAACCAAAAGGACTAGAGTTATTGGATATTGTTCCTGCTATAGCTTAATAATCAAAAAGTTTTGCGTATTGGCCACAAATTACAGCCTCTAATGCCCCATACCATTGCGACTAGAGGGGTTGAGCATGATGTATCCTAATTAATGTCATCCACATGTTCATGTGTTCCAAATATCATTCCAAAATTCAACAATTTCAAAATTAAAAGCATCAGCATTAAAATTCCACCGTATAATATAATGGGTGCCATTTGAAGTTGTTGTTCTTGAATTGCTCTAAAGTATATGTTCACACTATATAGAAAGACAACCGTTTTAAATACTGCATATATAAATTAGGACGAGACAATTATAACTGCTATAGATGTGCTACATTTCCAAACGACAATTTGAGGCTTTCACTAATGAGCTTGCGTTATCTCAAATTGACTAATTATGAGCTTGCTTTTGATTGGATTTGTAATTTAAGATTAATTTCATTATGTGTTATTGGTAGTAGTAGAAGAAGGTATTGAAGAGTTAATACGATAGAGAAAATAAGCTTCGAACGGTCCATTTAAAGATAACATTTACACTTGAATAATCCAATATGAAAACACTAAAAATATTGGGATCTTTACATAATTAGACGGCCATATTCTTTGGTTATTTTTAATGGCCATATACATAAATTGTATATTGATTATACGCAATTATATACCTATAATACATAAATTATTCATACCTCCACCCGCTATTTTTGGTTTAAGCAGCTGGGTGACCGGGTATATACAGGGGCGGAGGGAGAATAGTAGCTACGGGTTCGGCCGAACCCAGTAGCTTTGGTACAAACCATGTATTTGTCTTAAGAAATTCATAGAATATGTATAAATTGTTAGGAATAAACCCCGTAAAAATAGTATTCACGGTATTAGTGATAAACGCAGAACACTAAGTTATGGTTAAATCAGCAAGAATAGAAATACAACAATAATGACACCAAGATTTTACGTGGAAACCCTTCTGAATAAAGGAAAAAACCACAGCCAAGAAGAGCAACTGATATCACTATAGCGAGGAGTTTTACACTATGTAGTAACGAGTAAAAAATACTCCTAAGACCACTACACCCTCAAAAGAATTAAACACTCTTTTGCTTTTTTCACCTCACTACAATATCTCCCACAATCTATTTTTCTTCACAAACTATTTTCTTACAGTTTATGGAAGACCTTGCTCTCTCTTTTCTCTCTTTGTTGGTGCGTCTTCAACTGAAACTAAAACCTGTTATTTATAGCAGAGAAATTACTCAGTGATGTCATCAATGACCTTACTATAGTCTAAACACAAGAAAAAATTTGTCTTCCATTTCTACATTCAATGAAGACACAATTCTCAATTCAAACTTTCACATGGGGTTGGACCCCACACAATTCTCTATTCAAACTTTCACATGGGGCTGGACCCCACAATCTCCCCCTCCAGTCCCATTTACCTGAAGAAGGTAACACCGGAGATTCTAATTTGGGTGCATGCTGACAAGTTCTTTGTATAGCTCGAACTTATCTCTTGGTACTATCTTGGTTAGCATATCCGCAGGATTTTCACTCGTGTGAATCTTTTTGACCTGTAAATATTCGTTCTCCACCTACTCACGAATCCAATTGTATCTTACATCTATATGTTTTGTTCTTGCATGGTACATGGAGTTTTTGCTTAGGTCTATTGCACTCTGACTGTCGCAATAGACAACATACTCCATCTGTCGCAATTCAAGTTCTTGAAGAAATCTTTTGAGCCATATCATCTCTTTGCCAGCTTCAGTAGCCGCAATATACTCTGCTTCAGTTGTATATAGTGCGACACACTTCTACAACTTCGACTGCCATGATATAGCTCCCCCTAAAAAAGTAAACAAATATCAAGTAGTGGGTTTTCTATTATCAAGGTCACCTGCCATATCCGAATCTGTATAACCCTTCAAAATTGGATTTGATCCTCTAAAACATAAGCATTAATGTGAGCTTCCTCTTAGATACCTGAGTATCCACTTTACAGCTTCCTAATGCTCTTTTCCTGGATTTTCGAGAAATTTGCTAACAACACCGACTACATGAGCAATATCTGGTCGAGTGCATACCATTGCATATATCAAACTTCCGACAGCAGAGGAATAAGGAATCTTGGACATTCTCTCTTTTTCCTCCGTTGTTGTAGGACACATCTTCTTGCTCAACTTCAGATGACCAGGAAGAGGTGTGTGGACCAACTTGGCACTTTTCATATTGAAGCGCTCCAGTACACGTTCTATGTACTTCTCCCGTGACAAGTAAAGCTTCCTTTCGTTTCTCGAACGAGTAATTCTCATGCCCAAAATCTGCTTAGCATGACCCAAGTCTTTCATTGCAAAAGACTTATTCAACTGTTTCTTCAAATCGACAATCTTGGAAGCATTTTTGCCCACAATCAACATATCATCCACATATAGCAAAAGGATTATGAAGTCATCATCAGAAAATCTTTGTACAAACACATAGTGATCTGAAGAAGTCTTATTGTAGCCTTGCTCCCCTATAACAGACTCAAACTTCTTATACCACTGTCTGGGAGCTTGCTTCAATCCGTATAGACTCTTCTTAAGTTTGCATACAAGATTTTCTTTACCTTTTACCTTGAAGCCCTCAGGTTGTTCCATATAGATCTCCTCTTCTAAGTCACCGTGAAGAAAAGCAGTCTTCACATCCATCTGCTCAATCTCCAAATCAAGACTAGCAGTCAAACCAAGAACTGTCCGAATGGAGGACATTTTCACGACAGGAGAAAATATTTCGTCAAAGTCAATACTTTTTCTTTGACCAAATCCCTTAACAACCAATCTAGCTTTGTATCTCGGCTTCAAACTATGTTCTTCAGCTTTAATTTTGAACACCCACTTGTTCTTCAAAGCTCTCATGCCTTTATGCAATTTCACCAACTCATAAGTATGGTTCTCATGCAGAGATTTTATCTCATCTTGCATGACTTCAATCCATTGATCCTTGTGCTCATCTTCTATGGCCTCCACATAATATTCAGGTGCTCCCCCATCAGTGAGTAATACATACTCAGCGGGTGAATAACGGGAGGAAGGAGTATAGGGTCTAGAAAACCTCCTGAGTGGAATATCTAACTCTTCCACATCTTCGTGAGAAGGAGCATCTACCTCATCAACATTAGCGTTTTTATCACCATCACTATCAATATGCTGATCTAGAATATGGTTCTGAGCATCACCATCATCATTGAGCCCACCAACGTCATCTGTATTTGTACGAGGAACTTGATCAAAATTAACTAAACCTTCAAAACTTGAAGGTTTTAGCTTCTCCACTTTATTAATATCTTTAATGATTTGATCCTCCACGAAGATAATATCACGACTTCTCACGACCTTCTTCTCAATTGGATCATATAGCCTGTAACCAAACTCATCAAGGCCATAACCAATGAAGATGCACTGCCTTGTTTCGGCAGTTAATTTTGACCTCTCATCTTTAGGCACATGTACAAAAGCTTTGCAACCAAACACTTTCAAGTGTTCATAGGAAACATCCTTTCCATACCAAACTCTATTTGGAACATCACTTTGCAAAGCAACTGCAGGGGATAGATTAATGATAATAGGTGAATTTGACTATGATCACGCCCTAAATAATCACAGTTTCATGTTGTTTTGATTATATATATGAT
>MU704261.1:10806-23848 GCA_026770625.1 Nicotiana glauca
AAATATATATATATATATATATATATATATATATATATATATATATATATATAAGTCGAGACGTTTTAATTTATTTTTAATATATATACATGCATCTGAGTAGATTATAAGTCGATGAATCAATTTACAAGTATATCAATACCTAAAAGAACCCGTCCCTGTATTCCGAGCGCTACATGTTCTTATATATATACACACACACACACACGTACGCTTCTTTGTACTACTTAACTGTATATATAGCATGTTAGAGTATATTTTAGTCCATTTATCCCTTGTATTACAAAAGTGTTACCGGTTTATATTTTTATTATTTAGATAGTAAATACAAAAGTAATTTTTAATTTTAACCAATGTTGACCTGAAAAGAGAACAACTTTGGTCGCTAATTATCCAGGAATTAAAATTAGCGACCAAAGTTGGTCGCTAATTATTCAGAAATTAAAATTAGCGACCAAAGTTGGTGACTAAATTTAAATCAGATTTATTTATATTTTATATAATATTTAAAATAATAATATAATTGTTAAACGTTAGAACTAGGTCCCAGATTAGCAAGCAAAGTTGGTCTAAGTGCTTCCCCTTTCGTAAGCGACCAACTTTGGTCACTAATTTAGAATTATATTTATTTATATTTTATATATTTTTTAAATAATAATATAATTATTAAAATTTTATAACTGGGTCCCAGTTTAGCGACCAAAGTTGGTCTCTATTAGCTTCCCCTTTCCTAAGCGACCAACTTTGGTCGCTAATATTAAATTATATTTAGTTATATATTTTATAATTTTTTTAAATAATAATATAATTAATAAAATTTTATAAGTGGGTCCCACTTTAGCGACCAACTTTCAGTATTTCTTTGATCAAGCAAGTCTGACCAGTCCGATCAATATTTTGACCACATTATCGACCAAAAAGCGACCAACCTTGGTCGCTAATGTATTTTCTCCAATTTGGCGACCAACTTTGGTTGCTTTTCTTGACAGACCAATTTTGATCGCTTTTTTCCGGATTTCTAGAGTGATGTACGTACGTTATATACATACGTACTGGCTTACCTAGCGGATTGAGTTAGGTGCATTCACGACTTGATAAGATTTTTGAATCGTGATGTTAGGCTGCGTATAAAGTTAGATCTATAGTCATATGATGAGATCCTTCTAAAATTTAATTGAGTGTACGCAAACTTCAAAAGAGTTATAATGTTTGTAGTATCAACTGATAGAATTTTATAGGATAAAAAGATAGAAGTTAGAACATTTGTATGATTAAGTGACCAAACTTTAATTTGTAGGATCGTAAAACTCAATCTTAAGCTTACTAACATGGTTCTTACATTGTAGGAGCAAAAGAAGATATCCCAAGGAAAATGACTCTTTCATGACCTTAAATGTATCGCAACCGAACAACGAACCTGAACTCTTCAACATTAACTTGACGACCTCCGATCCTCCAATTACATATTTTCCAATTTTTCTTTTGGATTGTCCCTCAAAATACAATCTTGTCCATATTATTGTCAAAGAATATGTTTTTAAATAAATTTTGAATACCACCGAAGGTTTTTTGAAATCCACTTTTAAGTGACTTGACACGCAAAGTCAGTTGAAGGAGTTCACGTATGAACCTCAAGATTGAGTTACACATGCGGTAGTGTGTATTAAAGACTTCCAACTAAATTCATAAAGGTTTTGCTCTATTCCCTCATTGCCTCAAGGTTTTAGAGCCCGATTCGTATTAGTTGTCACTTTCAATGGGGTTGGTTAAAATTATAATTTAAAAATTAGTACAAATATAACCACTTCCGGATATGAGCAGTAGAGACTCGCTTCTTCTTCAGGATACAAATAAATAAATAAATAAAAGGGCACCCTAGTGCATTAAGCTCCCGCTATATAAAAGGTCGGACCACAAGTGTCTATTGTACGCAGACTTATCTAGCATTTCTGCAAGAGGCTGTTTTCACGGCGCAAACCCGTGACTTTCTGATCACATGACAGCAACTTTACCATTTAGGCCAGAGTCCCCTTCCGGATACAAATATTGGACTTTCAGACCACTAACCACTAGTGTAGTGGTGAAGTTTGGCTACAGAAATACGAACCTCAGACCAATGATGTGTAGTTTAATTGTGGTGAATAGAAAGAACTTTTTGTTAAGAGCAACCACCATTAACACTCAAATACAAAGTCATACATCATAATTTCAGCCAAGAACTTGAAACTTTCTTTTTGCTTTAAATATCTATTTATTTATTTTATATATCACTTCACTATTCGTATCATACTATCATTATTTTGAGGTAGCTAATAGCTATGAAAAGCATTTCCACTCTCTTTGCTTCTTCTCCTTTCTCCTACCCATCTTGGCTTCACGTTGACAAGTACCAATATAATTCTTGTTTTTCAGTGATTCTTTGCTTATGGTGCTTAATTTCCATTTCTATTTCTCTTATTGTTTACTTCCTTTTAGGGATCGGGCGGGTTTATATAGTATAGTTTGGTGAACGTGGAGGAAAAATAAAAAGGGAGTAGATATTACGGAGAGATAGGTCCTTGGCTATGGGTGGACTTTTTAAAATATAAAAAATAAAGTAAAGAGGGACTATATATATTTGTATTAATTTTTATTTGTGATCATTCAAACCTCTCTATAACAGTATCGTTTGTTTTCGATATTTTCTGGTTTTTATAGTGAATGATTATTATACACCTATAACAGCATTTGATATTAAATATTTTTTGACTGTTATAAATAAAATTATCTAAAAATTAATTTTCTTTTAATGTTATATATAAAAATAAGAAAACAATCTTAAATTTAAATATTCAAAAGTTGTGCATATTTTACTAAATAAATATTAAAGAAAGCTAATACATTACTAAAAAAATTCATAACTAAATGTATAACGATTTATGGGTCGTTGGTACAATGGTGGGATGTCTCATGGGGTGGGATATCCCATAGGATTTGTTATCCAACCTTTTATATGGGATAGCTAACCCCATCATTTTAATATAAATGTTATCTGGGATTAGCTAATACCCCAGACCAAACATGGAATAAAGTTAATCCTAAATTTTATACCGGGATTATTATCCTTATCACTATACCAAAAGATCCCTAAAACACACATTTTAAAGCTACAAGAAGTTGAATTCTTTCAATATTGATGGAAGAACTCTGTAATTATAGCTTGTTCCGTAGATTCCAGTCTCTTACTAGCGATATAACGCTTGAATTGGTGAATATTTGTGTCCAAACTTTCAGCAAAAGGGTAACTTTCCCTTGAAAGCAATCTAAGAACTTAACAGCTGAATCATTTATCTCAATCCAAGCAGTAGTAGGTTGAAGTCAAAATCTTTAAACTTATTATTGATAATCTTGATGATTTTATATGGTTGTTATAGAGAGGTAATTTTTTAAAGAGCTTACTGCTATAAAGTTGGATGTTGCTTTTATAGGCAAATGTTGTTATATAGAAGTAAAATATAATATAAACAATCGATTCTAAGAAAAATTTGGCTGTGATAGTGAATGGTTATTATATAAAGATTTTGTTATAGAGAAGTCTGACTGTATATTCAATAGTAGCCCGAGAAGTGACTATGCAATATGTAATGTCTATAATCTATACTACAAATAAGGTATATTATATTCGGACCCCCGGTACTTGACACTTTTTATTCTGTATACACTTGAAATATTTTTGGTCCTAATTATCCTCTTGAACTTAGTAGTCGATAGCTTTCGCTCCCCTTAAACGCTGACATAGCAAAGAGAGTAGATACATTCTCTTTTAGGCACATGAGTGATGAGAAAAATCAGGTTTCAACCGGGTATTTTTCAACCGTTAATTCTCACATAGACATATACAACTGTGTATTTTCTTACTTTTTCTTAATATACCACACAGATCTTACCTTAATTTGTAATTTTTAGTTTTTTTTTTCTGGTGCAATGGCAACGTTTTATTGTCATTTTTTTTACTCCAAATATGTAGTAAAAAAGAAAAGACTAGACTAAATCAATTATTTTTAACGCGATAAAAGCTTTTTGCCAAAATAATATTATTGCAAGTATATATTTCATTCTATTTCTTATTTAGATGCAAGATATTTTAAGTATTTAATTTTTTTCTACGCCAACTGAATAAAAAATTGGATTAAGCTTCATTAGTTTAACCAGACAAATATATTGTAGCTAAAATAGCTCAAACTATTAAATATTTTTTTTATTTCTTATTTAACTGCAACAACTTTTGGTCCCAAGTATATACTTTTCCCCCCACAGAATCTATATAAAGATTGCTAGAACTCCATTATTTTTCGTCAAATGCAATATTTTTAGCTAAAATAATGGATTTCAACTTTGTATTTTTGTATTTCATCTTTGGATGCTGATGACGATTTGTTTTAACTGTGTATTTCATTTATTTTTCTGAGCCAAATATGTAAAAAAAAAAAAGGAAAAAAAGAACTTGGGTGAAACTCCAACATGTTTAGCTAAATAATAGAACAACTGATAATGAAGTTCCAACCATAATTCTTACAAATTTGGCTGGAAACAATGATTTAAAAAAAACAATGAATTTAAAAAGGTAAAAATATGTATTTATTATTAAAAAATAGCATGTTGACAACAAATATCCACGTGACAGCGAGTGTATCACAACTCCTTGGGCTGAGGTCGTCCAGAGCGGTAATAAAGACCAAAACCAATTTAGATTTGCACAAAATAAAATGGTTAAAATATCATGGGCTAGCCAGTTTTCGAACTGGTCATTCAAAAATAGCTAGTATTTGCATAATCATTAAAAAATAGCCACTATTTTGCTGCAACACGAAAAGTTCCAGCATGATATACTAGAGATCGGTGCACATGTGTTTGAATTTCCAGCATATTATGCTGGAACTCCAACTCTCGAAAAGTTCCAATATAATATACCTCCAGTATATTATGTTGGACCAGTATATTATACTGGAACTCCGGTATACTTATGCTGAAACTCGAGTATAATTATAATATACTAGAGTTCCAATATTTTACACTGGAATTCCAGTATATTATACTGGAGTATTTTTTCGAATTTTGAACAGTATTTTTGTTCAGATTTATCTTTACATAAAATTACTTTTGAAACTATGGCTATTTTTGAATGACTACTTGTAAATCTGGCTATTTTTTAATTTCTCCCAATAAAAAGTATCTAATTCAAGAGGGTGCTGATATATTATGCCTAACAAATAAATATATATATTGTTCCAGTCCATGATATAAATATGCGCTCTGAATCTTCCATTTTCTTCTAACCACCAAACACCAAAAAGAAGAAGACGAAGAGGAAGCAACAGCAATTTTGTTTGAACTTTGTCGGCACTGGCTACAACCTACAAGTTATATTCTTTGAAAAAATTGAATATAGCTTAAATAGCAGAGTGAAAACTGGCCACCCCATCAAATTTTACCCGCAATTGGTATTAGTAGTAAAGATTTTAACCTCGAATTGAATTGGGCTCACACTTTTCAACTGGTTTTTATGCTTTCCCGCCATTCAGTTTATGCATCAGCCATGGCCTCATCTTGCCATTTTTTGGTTTTTAGATAAAGACCGTGTTTTGAGTTTTTAGTTACTGCTTGCTCCTTTTCAATCTACTCTAGAGTTTTAGGACTCTAATTGGATCTATACTAACAAGACAAACTCATAAAAATCTCTGGATGCTCAGACATCCAATCACTTGAAAATAATCTGTAATATTTTGAAGGCTTCTATTTAATTCATGAACAGTATGAGTAAAAGATAAAATCATATATTCTCTCATCTACGCTTAGATAAATAAAGACTCAAATATTCTGCAAGTTATCAGCTGTACCTCGATGTTTACACATGACGTTCAAGAAAAAAACCTTGAAAAACGGAGTTCCCAGAATATTCTCTTTCAAGTAAAAATATGTAAAGGGCTAATGCAAATTCGAACATCAGAAAAGATCTCTTACTTGAAGCCTGCACATTTCTTCTAGAGGAAGTTCCTTTGGAAAGATCCAGAAGAAAACCTGGAAGTGAGACCCTGAGCCATGTCTGCAGCTTCAAGCTTAACGTTTTGCCTTCCGGCTGTCAAATCCTTTTCACGATCCCAAGGTTTCCACGGATGATTTCCTTCCCATTCTTCTTTCATTGATTCCTGCTTAGATTTTTTCTTTGATTTGGCCCGCACATTCTCTTGGTGCTTTTCTACCATAGATTTTGATCTTTTCGCTTTATTGTACTGTTCCACCAGTTCAGCGTCGACACTTGCTCTACTCTTTTCTTCTTCTTTAGAAGCAAGTGCTGAAGCCTCATTAAAGGCTTCCAAATAACTGAAAATGTAAAACAATTAAGCTGAAATATCTAATATAATATCCAAAAGAATCTGAATGAGAGAAGTTGAACATACTTCATTTTGGCTTTCTGAGCTCGATCTGATGGGGTGTCTGTCCAGGCACTAGTATCACCTCGGCCTTCTTTCGAACTCTTGCTAAAGCTCGTCGTTGATTGCATAGTCACGCCGGCCTACGCAGACAATCAGTCATGGAATTCATCGTGCAGAGTTTTACAAAGTTAAAAAGGGAAAGAAACACTTATCAAGGAAGCAGTTTCTCATTCATATAGCCAAGGATTTCACGTTTTATTTAACTTTTCGACCAGCATTATATATAGTGCATGCTTTTTTGGGTTTTTTTTTAATATATAGTGCATGTATATATATGCACATCATGCATGCAAGAATTTCTACATGTATGCATATATATTTTCTTATTTTTTAAAATTACTCTTATATTATAACTTCGAGGTGGGAATAAAATACTGGAATTCGTATGGGAAAGAAATTGGTGCTTCTATTGAACAAAATTCCCGGAGCCATAGCTTCCCGTTCAATTTGTGTTTGCTTCTATTAGATTCTAGCTTTTCAACAATCAAGCTATGGTGTTGGGTTATTTCATAGTCATTAAAGCCATAACGCGAGAAGCATCCTTATGATAGGTCCAAAATCTTTCCAATATGCAGTAATGGGAGACAGTAAAAAGCTTATTGAAAGAAGATGTGGTTTTGAAATAACAACCCAATATCAAAACATATATGTCATCTATATTATCAATAAATCCCCATCACTCATCAAAATTGATGGAAGAATGAAAACCTTACTTTTCTTTCAGGAGGCAGCGTTGTCATCCATTCATCTCTCTTTGGTGCAGCTTTGACCTCCATCTCTGCTAACAGCAGATCGTCGCCTTCCATGGAGATACCTGAAGCAAATAGTTTTCCCGATTAAAAGGAATTTCTGCTCTTCAAATTAAAGGCTGTAAACATATCAAGTCACAACTTTATACCAAAAAAAAGTACTGAGCCACTATAAATTACTTAGTTGCAGTTTGAAAAAGTAATCATGGTGTAAGAAGTATTCAATGAACAGGTGACAGAATTTATGTTATGAAATTGTTGCATGATTCAATTTGAAAAGATTGAAACTACTCTCTGTCAATTCTTTTCAGCCAACAGAACATTTTGCAAAGAGCCATCTTATTGACAAGTACCATAGCCAATATTAATAGATTTGGAACAAGCCACTTATAATATTGACACTCTTGCATCTCGACATTACTTCGTAAGTGTATTGCTCGGCCATCCATCCAACACGAGGTGTCCTCAAGAGACATCTCAACTAAAAGTGAGGTTCTTATTAATGGAAACAGAATGAGCTTTAAGCATGTAAATCAGGCGGTACATATGCCCCATACACGGGATGCAACATCCCAGAAGAAGCTGCACACTCTCTCCAACCCCCTCCCACCGCAGCAAAAAGAAAGACAGGAAAGTTCTCTGTAAAGGAGGAAAACAAAATTCTATAATGTGTTACAAGAATCGACACCAAAAGTATGACGATAGACTCGCTGGGAATGTTAGTTTAGACAAATCTTCAAGGTAAAATGCTAGTGAGACAAGAATCAAGATATTTAAAGCAGAGGAATATGTTCTCTCAAGTAGAGATATAAATAGTTAAACGACCAACAGGTGAAAGGACAAGCATGAAAATGAAGCTAAGGGAACTTAATTCAACATTAATTGCATCGACACTATTATCTATATCTCTTCCTAACTCACACGTGCATGCGCTCGTGCTGTCTATATTAAATTGTGTCAGTCTTCTCTACAGTTGAATGCATATCCTTAACAAGAAGCTTACTTTTACAGTACATAGACAATCCAGGACTTCTGAATTGGAAAGATAACATGTCTGAACCTACAGATAGTCTTCTTATGCTTTATCCATCAGCATTGGACTCTCTAGTAACTCAGGTGAGCTAGACCGTAACCTTCCAAATCTCCTTCAAGGGTGGTGAACGCGACAAAAGCAACAATTACATACCAGGAAAAGAGGAGAACTGGTACTTCAGTTTCACAAAAGGTACTATTACTGGAGTGTAACATATTATACCAAAATTGCAACAACTATAGGGGTATCAAGGTCCTGTTGAGGTGTTTGGAGGTTAGGGGCGTTCCGGTAGCATACATTAGGGTGATTAAAGATATGTATGATGATGCTAAGACTCGGGTGAGGACTGTGGGTGGTGACTCGGAGCATTTCCCTATGGTGATGGGGTTGCACCAGGGATCGGCTCTTAGCCCATTTTTATTTGCCTTGGCGATGGATGTACTATCGCGTCACATCCAAGGGGAGGTGTCTTGGAGCATGCTATTTGGCGATGATATAGTGTCGATTGACGAGACGCGTAGCGGAGTTAACGCGAGGTTGGAAGTTCGGAGACAGACCTTAGAGTCTAAAGGTTTCAAACCGAGTAGAACCAAGATAGAATACTTGGAGTGCAGATTCAGTGACGGGACCCATGATGCGAACGTCGAGGTTAAGCTTGATGCTCAAGTTATCCCCAAGAGAGCGAGTTTTAAGTATCTCGGGTCTATTATCCAGCACATGGCACTGCTTCAGCTCACTGAGGACATGATCCTTGATAGTAGGGGATGGAGGTCGAGGATTAAGGTAGAAGGTTAGTACATAGTTTGTAGTCGTTTGCCGATAGTCTTAGTAGCATACATGTCTCTTCATATGCTTAGATTTTTTATTATGTTATGTGGTTTTGCTCGCCTCAGGTATTGTATTCTCTGTCACTATTATTTGACACTACTTATCCTTTATCCCTCCTTTTTCTTTCCTCTTACATCTTTCTTCCTTACTTGCTTTCCTATTCTTATTCTTGCCCTTCTTGAGCCGAGGGTCTATTAGAAACAGCCTCTCTACTTGCATTAGGTAGGGGTAAGGTCTGCGTACAGACTACCCTCCCCAGACCCCTCCTATTGGGATCAAACTGGGTATGTTGTTGTTGTTGTAACATATTATACCATTCTGTCAGAAAGACAAACATTTATCTGGTGTATATGAGACCTATCTGCTAATTGTATGTACCATCATTCTGGAAGTTTAAGCTAGAGATGAAACATTTTTAGTATTTGTCTGTAACATGCCACCTCACTTGTGGCCCAAACATGTGGAAGAAGTTTTATTACGACAAGGTAGACCCTTGCTCTACTACTATGTTGATTTTTGTCTATCACCCCATTTAAAAAACTAAAGCTATTCAAGAGAAAGCATTTTCTTTTTTTCTGTATTTAACTACGTCTTTAAAACCACTCATTTGACCCATGCAGTATGTTTAGAACAATCCCAAGATAAACACCAATTAATAAAGTGTTAGTTGTAAGTAGGGGTGGCAAACAGGCGGGACGGGTCAAAAACGGGTAATACAAAAACGAATAAATTGTCCGATTCGACCCATATTTAATACGGATTAAAAAGGGGTTAACTGGCGGATATCCATATTATCCATGGCTTCTTGAATATATTCACTTTTGGGAGAATTCTTATTCTCCCAAACTTGAGGAACCCCCAATTTGAGGCTATACAAATGTAAGAGTTAAACTCATTAGTTATGCATTGATTATCCATTTTCTAAGTGAATAATATGGTTCTTACTGATATTTGACTCATTTTAAAAAAGTTCCTTATCCAACCCATTTTTTAATGGATAATTATTTTCTTTTATCCATTTTGCCACCACTAGTTGTTAGTGTACTACTTATTTTCACCTCGGAAATCTTGTCCTTAAATGATTTACTAGATTGTTACTTCAAATAAAAACTAACATTATCTTGAAACAAGACATACACAAGGTGACGATAGGCAAAAAACTGAAATAAAGAGTATTATCCCAAAAATTGACTTAATTCTTTGACAGTTCATCTGGTACAAGACCCAGAGGTTATATACAGAGATAACCAGAAGTGCTGTCATTTTCAGTAAATTGACCTTTGGCTGCACTTGCTTTGCATCCTTTTTCAACGCACGATGATTACATGATATTTAATGGTAGGAATGAAAATGAATAGCAAAATATACCGACAATGTACTAGCCATTTTTTTCTTTTTCCTTCGATTTCTTCTTTTTTTGTTTTTGGATAACCAATAAATCCCCAAGGGCCAGTGGAGTACAGTTCAGAACTCGGCGGATAATCGGCCAGTCCCTCCACCCTTCTATCTACTTAAATATCATGCTTTTGTTTGTGTAATTCTTAATTTGTTATGCACACTAGAACTTGCCTCCTCCGGCCCAGGGTAGAAATCACATAGGATTAACCACAAGAGAACTTGAATAGAAAAATTAAGTACAAGTCACATAAAAAATTTGATCAAGTGTAAAATAAAATGAATGATAAACAAAGTTAAAGCAAAAAGGGCTAACCTTGCACGCGTCTCCATAGGGCAGCTTCACGCATAGCTTGTAAATCTGCCTACAGAACCAAATCTTCCATTAACAGATTCACAGAAAAGAGAGCTTTGAGTTATCTTCATACCACATGGGACACAAAGAATGTACCTTAAGTTCCTCTTGTTCTTCCTTGTGCTTTATTTTATCATCCAACACTTTCCTCTACAAAGGAAAGCATCTTTTTGATAAGTCACAAGAAAACAGCATTGGAAAAACCACCAATAAAACATTGTCATGCTGTAAATGTTCCAGAAAATATAGAAAGGTCACAAAGTAAGTATAAGGAAATGAAATGGAACAGTGATAAGCTACAGTTAAAGAATGCCTGATGCTAATGCATCAAACGATAGCAAGAAATTTTCAATGTGTTAGTCCTGAGTGGTCATATCCTGCTTATTTTTCATTTGATACACAGTTAGACAACGAATCAGTGAAGTGAGGTGAAAGTGAGAAAGTAACAGATACATCTAGCACCGCTGCTCTTAGGAGGAAAACCCTACACCTGATCCCACTGAGCTTCTCTAAGACACTTTTTGAAAGTTTCATGCAAAATTATGATTTCTTGCCTGAGCATTTAATTTCTATCGAAAGGTGAGAGCACAAGGCAGTGCCTATTTTGTTGTCTGCAGGAACAAGAAAGCCAAAGAGATTTTAGCTTTCATATGTTGTTTCTTAATTTCCTTCTAAAACCTGAATAGAAGATGAATCCATGTTTGCACGTCACTTGTAGATGTAGAAGATTTCATTGCCAGAGTACACATGCGAAAAACATATAATGGCGTCTTGAGTAGTTAATAATGATTGTATGGATAAAACAAGCAACCCAAGTCATATTTGTTGAGTTTTGACTTTTTAATAAGCTAATTACTCAACCTGTCACATGACTAGATATACGATATGGAACAGAATAAGGTATTGGTAGACTTCACAATCTCTGCTGGTTTGCTTATTAAGTAAAAAAAAAAATCAAGTTTTGATGATTTTTCAACTTCCTGAGTAGGTAAAAGGCTTCACTTCTCTATTTCCTAGTTCTTTTCTTTCCCTATTTCATTGTTATTTTTAATAAGCTTCTCTATTTCATCATTTAAGCAAAAATTTCAGTATCTATCAACTCCTAGGTAAAATTATAAGCCAAGAAAGTTATACACTAGTAAATAGATTGTGGCACTGCATATGTACTTGAGCCGGGGGCCTATCGGAAACAGCCTCTCTGCCTTCAAGATAGGGGTAAAGTCTGCACACACACTACACCTCACTAGACCCCACTTGTGGGATTATATTGGGTTTGTTGTTGTTAAATAGAATGTGGCATGGATGTCAACTGCTGAATTTTGACATTCACCACCAAAATTCTTGGCACACGGATCAGCTGACACTTAAGAAAATTTTCAAATATTAGTGAAAACAAAAAAATAAATTTTATCTTATCTGAACCAAATAAATGCATACCAAGAAAACAAGAAAGAAAAACAACACCAATATAATTGATTCACACAGCATATTATAGCAAATCCAAATTAGCTATCCTAAACAACACTAAGACCTCATTTGTTTTTATTAAGAGTTTGATGTCTGAATCTGAATACACATCTGAATATCAAGATGTGTATTAAGATTAAGACATCTGAATCTGAATACACATCTGAATATATTAAGATGCGTATTAAGATCTGAATGCTAAATAAATTAAGACTGTTTGATTTTTAACATCTGAATGTAAAAAATTTATCTTTAGTTGAAAATTAATAAACATAAAATTCAAATGATATACTAACTAATCTAATATTCTATCAATAAAATATATAGTTTTTTAAAATATGATAGTTGGTGGTGGTGATGGCTAACGGGTGAATACCGACTAGAGGCGGTGGTTGGTGGTAGTTTTGGTGGTTCATGCTAGTAACTAGTAGTGATTTGTAGTGGTGGCGATTATGATTGAGGATAATAGTGGTGATAGTTAATATGGCGAGTGGTGATAGTAGTTGTGACTGATGAAGGTGGTGGGTGGGTGGTGATAGGTTATAATGATGGGCAGTACCGGCTGTGGTTGTTGATGGTGATGGCGTGATCAGTTGCGGTAGTTGAGGTGGATGAGTGTTGATCGTGAGTGAGAATGATGGTGATCAGAGTGGTGGGGATAGTAGGTGGTGACGGTCGATAATGATGGCGACTATGATTGAGGATGGTGGTGGCGTAGTGGTGGTGGAGGTGGTGGTGGGGT
>MU704265.1:15031-37009 GCA_026770625.1 Nicotiana glauca
CATTTCTTAATAAAATCACTCCAAATCAATTCTAACGCACCCAATACCGATAATAAAACTTAAACAACACAATAAGGGGGAAACAAGGCGGTAAATCACGAGACGACGGGTCGGGTCGTCACAGCAAATTCTTGAGGTTTAAGCACTGTACAATTCAATGACTGAAGAATTATGAATTGACATGTTTGGGTTGGAAGCTACTTTTCTACTTCTATGCTTTGTGTGGCCTTCCCTTGAGGATTATTGCTACGGATTCTACGTAATGCTCCAAGAATAGAAATTTTCAACCAACCATGGTGTTATTTTGGCTGCTAACTTATGCATATGACCCTCTTTCCAGTGAACTGCATAAATTATAAAAATGCTTAGACTCAAAGGATGCCTCTTCTAATGTACTCAATTCATAGCCAATGGCTTTGATACTAAACCTAAATTGGATAGATAGTCAAGTTAGTGAATCCAGAAAATTAATTTTTTGCATATAACCATATACCAAGAATAGTCATCAAGCAAAAGCTTGACAATAGGAAATCACTTAGTTTCAGCTACTTCTTTCCCCTGCTCTCTTTATATACTAGAGTAATTCCTTCCCATATGGAAGCTGAATCAGAAACAAAGCTTTTTGGTTTGTGGCAAGCAGAGTAGAGTTTATTAATTAGTGTAGAGAGGCTTATTGAAGATCTAGTTTTATCTGGCATTCCTCCAAATTATCAGAGATGTGGAGTTAAAAGAAGGTAGATATGGAAGCAGCAGCACAAGTGTCTATGATACAAGCACATTCGAAAGTAAGTGTAAATGCTTCTTTCATACCTGTGGTTCCGAAATAAGAACTTTAAGCATGTCATCTCTATTCATGAATTTTTTTCAAAATACCATACATATAAACAACTTCATAAAGAAATCTTATATTTTCTAGGGGTATCTCATATTACTTGAAGAAAAGTGACTAATTGAGTACTAAGTGAAACACTACTGAGATTCAAATTAAAGCATGATCCAAATTATCTGAAACACTACACTTCTCATTATCACATGTGCTATTGCATATGTCTACAATGCACACCATAAATATTTAGAAACAGATCCCAAAATTATCCTGAAAATCAGTAGACTAGTTCTTAACACTATTTAGATACTATTTAGATGAATTTTCTTATGTAGAATAGTTCTTAACATTATTTAGATATTTAGATGAATTTTCTTATGTGCAGACTAGTTGCACAGAAAGTTAAAAAATCTTCTCTTTTAAAGTTCAGAAAATTAAAGATCCCAAGAATCCATCACAGATCATGTCGACTTTGATATTCAAGGAAAATTACAGCAACTAGAAAGGTGTCGAATGCGGCAATAGAGCTGGAACATGTAGAAAAATAGCAAATGCACAATCAATTAAAAAAATGAACTAACATTCCGAGTAAGTTGTTACTAACTTGGTGTGTTAATCATATGGTCATTCTCTTGAAACGGTCGATGTCGGAGGCTGGACATTGGAGTGTTGAGTAAATACTACTTGCTTCATTTCTTTCATCTCATTTTCTAATGTAGACACACGATCCTTCAAAGATTTATTTTCTTCTCGAGTTGAACGCAACTCAGATATTAGTTCAGCCTTTGAAGAAGTGCCACCTTTCAAGTCTTTTGCTTTTACTCCACCTCCAAAACCAAATACATGGCTACGAGTTTGAGGTCCAAAGTATTTTTCTACAATCTATATGCTTGGAAGAGACGATTCGGACATCACCAATTCTTGGATTTGAGCCTGAAAAGTATATAAAGAGATTATCAGAATACGTGCTAACTAAAAATAAGGTAGATGTTCAATTAATCAAACACATATGTTTCTCAATTGTTTCAAAATCAGCAAGTGTGTTATTCTTCTTCCGAGTCTCAAAGAAAATAGTTGCCAAATCTGGTGGGTTGCCATCTTTTCTGCCCTTCACATCAAAGTAAATCATGTCAAATAGTGTATGTTAGTATTCAAAGAAAAGAATTGAGATATAGTATGATAGCACCTTTTGATAAATAATTTCTCTAATTGGCTTCTACCAATATGATGAAGCATCTATAGCTTAGCTTTATTTGCTGCGTTCGTATGGCTTCTCGCCTATATTTGCGTAACAATATTATATTGAAATGTTATAAATAAATCTCAAACAATTGATCATATTATAAAATAAAAATATAAAACTAAGTATTATATGTCAAACCTGAAAACTTTCTGAAGAAAAATGCTCCTTTATCAACCATTCCCATTGTTTTTTATCTACTTCCTTTGGCACATTTCTAAGAGCCTCTTGTATTGGCTTACCCTTGACATACGTTGCATGTAATTTTTCTCTCCATTTATTCCATAATTCTTTCATCCAACTCAAAATATGATCCCGATGAATATCCATGTCATCACTCTCAAATTTATCCTACAATAAAATAAATAAGTTTTAAACCTTTAGAGTATGTGAAAATAAATTAGTAGTCATTCAATGATTCAATATCAGTGAATTGGAATTTTTTCATAGTATCTGCTGAAAAGACAAAAGTCCATGTAATTCAGTCAATAAGAAAAAGAATAATTACTAGGGAAAATCAGTGTTCTAGCATTACAGAGATAATTCCTTGCAAACATCTAGTTGTCGACCTAAGAAGTCTAACAGAAGCAGAAGCAGGAGTAAGTGCGTTAATTGTCCACTTAGTCTTATACTCTCTTCTCCAACAAATAAGTTCATTCTATATAAGAAATAAAGCTCCTAGCATATATAATCAAATGAGAGAAAAATATATAAGTAATACAGGCCATAGCCATATCTCCGGATTAGTAAAAAAAGAGGAACCCAAAAATAAAAACAGAACACTCAATCCAGTTACCTCAACAGCTGCCCGCATATGATTTAATTTTTCTTCTTTAATGTCATCCCACGATGATACTCCCAACGGACACATATTACGGTCACGAACTCATTTTTCCAAGTGCCTCGCAAATAGATTGCTATTCTTTCCAACTGTTTGATTATTGTAAAATGTTACTTTTAGCTTCTGCCCCACTTCAAGTGATGCAACTTCTTTGCACTTGTTACTTCCTCGAACCCTTTTTACCTTATTAGTACCTGAACCTACATTTACATAATGTAAAAGTATATGTAAATATCACAAATAATCAATTTATGATCGAATAAATTTGAGAACATACTTGGTTCAACTGTTTGGGTGGATTCCATCACTTGATCAGTAGATGAAAAAAATGCAAAATCAGTTTGCACATGCTTTTTCTTATGAACAGAGGGAGTTACATTTGTTTGTTCGCATTTCTTGAGCAGCAAACATTGTATAATTTGATCTTGTGTTGTTAGAAGTTTTTGTCATGCCTTGACTAAGGATCCCACCTTATTTCCAGAAACCTCTGAAGAGAACAATGATTTAAGCTCTCGCTCTCGTCCTCGTCCCATCCCTATAGCACCTGCCAGAAATCATATTAGTACAAAGTTCTGCATTAAAATTTAGTTATATGAATTTGTAACTCCATAGATATGAAGAAGAAAACTTTAGCAGATTGATTCAACAATTGAATCTGATATCCTTAAAAGTGGTCATTGTAATCAGATTAGGTCATTGTTATATATTGACTAAGATATTTCACGAGAGCAACTAAGAATGTATATGTACTGTAATTATGCCTCAGTACTATGTCTATTTTTCATTTAAGTAGAACTGTTTCCGCGATAAATTCGAGAAATCATACTTGGTTCGACTGATTGGGAAGATTGTATAACTTTATCAGGGGATGGAGAAAATGGAACATCTATTTGCATATGATCTTTTTCAAGAACCGAGGGGATTTTAATCGTGCTTCGCATATCTTGAGCAGCAGACAATGTAGAATCTGATCTTGTATTGTTAGAAATTCTTGGCACACTTTGACTAGCATAAAGACTCCTCTGATGGAAGGAGGATCCCAACTTATTTTCTAACATCCCCGAAGAACACATAGATCTAAGCCCTCGCCCTCGTCCCTTTGCTATAGCACCCAGTACAAGAAAGTCATATTAGTAAAAACTTTGACATTAGAATTCAGTTTTACGTACTAATAGCACAAAAAATTTGTGAAACCATACTAGTTTCACCTGTTTGAATGTATCTCATAACTTCATCGGTAGATGTATAAAATGGAATGTCAGTTTGTTTTTCTTGAGCAGCATGCTTGGTAGAATCAGACAACCCCAAAGAGCACGTAGATCTAAGCACTCTCCCTCTGTCCTTCCCAATAGCACCAGGTGCAACAAATGTATATTTGTTAGTAGACTTCATAGTGGATCCCACCTCCTTTCTATTCTTTAATGGTTTCATATTAAACCTACAGAAAAATCACAAGAAAAATCAATACATTATAAAGACAATTTACTATCACTGAAAAAAATCATGTAATCAGAATATATAACAATGGTTCTTAATAAATAAATAAAAATAATATATAAAAATGATATGCTAATGCATATAGAAATGGCATACCTCATTCGTTCTTTTTCGTTTATTTTTGTGATTATAGATATCATCATCCATTTGTTGCACAATCTCATAGGAATCACGAGGTTGCATCTTTCTCATTACACGCCAGACTTTATTGGAATTATCATTAGCATAAAATACTTGAGATGCTTGGTCCGCTAATACAAAAGGCTCATTTATTTTCAAAAATCATCCCTAGTTAATACTTACACAACCATATTCATCTTTCTTAACTCCTTTCGTGTTATCATACACATCAAACCAATTACATTGAAATAAAACCACTCTTCTACCCATGAATTGCAATTCAAAAATATTAGTTAAAACTCCATAGTAATTAATATTTTCACTGTGTTTTTCAGTCTCTCCAACAATAACTACACTACTATTTTGAGTCCTTAACTGTTTATCATAATCTTCTACATAAAATCTATATCCATTAACAACGTAGCCATTAAAATGTATCACATATGATGTAGGACCACGTGAAAGCGAGAGCGGATCTTCCATAAGCTGACTATTTTCTGCTTTATGCAATTCAGCAACCTATATAAGATAAAGTTGATTATTTTAGAATGAGTAATACAGTATTAAGTTGCCACATTTGATGTGTACATATTACTCACCCTAACTTTAAACCATTCAATAAATTGTCTGTTCCACTCTCCATCAGACAAATTTTGAGTAGTATCTACATGAATTTGTGCAAACTCTCTACAAATTTAAGATGAAGCACAAATGTCATATAAAAATTGAAAGTAGTCCTAAAGGAACAAGGAGAATGAAATGATATGAAAGAAAAAATTTCATACTCTAGAAATGGTAGAACTTCATCACAATTCTTTAGTATGTATATATGTGCCTGCTCCAATTCATTTGGTTCAAGCTCACATTGTTTTTTAGCTCCCAAAGTTTTTCCAGAATTACAAAATAGAGATAACCCTCCATCAGATTTTTTTAAGCCACCATCATAATTTCGTTCATTCCGATTAATTTTGTATCAATTCTATGCAGATACCTTGAACACAAGGTCATACATTCATTTGCAAGGTATCCCTCTGCGATAGAGCCTTCTGGAAAAGCCCTATTACCAATAAGAGATTTTAAAAAATATAACCATTGCTCTATAGGATATATCCACCGATATTGAAAAGGTCCATCAAGCATAGCTTCATTAGCCAAATGAATAGGCAAGTGTACCATGACATCAAAAAATGAAGGAGGGAAGACTTTTTCTAACTTGCAAAGAGTTATAGGAATTTGAGCTTCAATTCGTTCCAAATCATCCATGCTTAACACCTTAGCTCCAAGCATATTGAAAAATAAATACAACTTAATAAGTGGTTCACATACATCTTGGGCAACATACCACGTAGTGCAAGAGGAAGTAAATGTTGCAAAAGAACATGACAATCGTGACTCTTTAAACAAGAAATCTTGTGTTCTTTCAAGTTCACACATTGAGAAATATTAGATGAAAATCCATCTGGAACCTTCAAATTCTTTAAAAAGAGGCATAAGTTATGCTTTCTTGGGGAGATAATGTATAACTTGCAGTTGGAACTTCATATTTTTTTCCTTTTTTGATGGGGTGCAGTTGCGGCCTAATGTTCATTTCTTGCAAATCTAGCCGAGCATTAATGGTGTCCTTGGTCTTTCCTTTGGCATTCATGATCGTTCCCAAAATATTATTACATATATTTTTCTCGATATGCATGGCGTCCAAATTATGCCGCAACAACAAAGATTTCCAATAGGGAAGTTCAAAAAAAATACTTCTCTTATTCCAGTTATCCTTTCGATTCTCATGTGATATTTTGATCTTTTTCTTTGGATCCTTCGTTAGATGTAGCCCTTCAAGATCCTGTACTTGATTAAGTATTTCAGTACCAGAACGTATTTTTGGTGGGAGTCGTCGCTCTTTTGTGCCATCAAATGACTCCTTATCATTCCTCCATCTGTGATTAAGAGGAAGATATCGTCGGTGATCCATAAAACATTATTTTTTTTACTATTAGTCAATCTAATTAAAAAAGTATCTTTATTGCAACATGGGCATGCTAATTTTTCTTTTGTACTCCATCCAGATAAATTTTCATATGCTGGAAAGTTATTAATGGTCCATAATAAAGAAGCATGTAACTGAAAATTCTGTCTAGTAGATGCATCAAAGGTCTCAACACCAATTTCCCATAACTCATTTAGTTCCTCTATCAAAGGTTGAAGATATATGTCAATTGCATCTCCTGGACTATCAGGACCAGGAATAAGCATTGACATAATAAAATTTTCTTATTTCATACACAACCAAGGTGGTAAATTATAAGGAATAAGTACCACCGGCCAAATACTATATGAGGTTTTTGAATTACGAAATGGCTGAAATCCATCACTAGCAAGTCCAAGTCGAATATTACGAGGCTTGGCTACAAATGAGGGATGAAGTTCATCAAATGATTTCCAAGCCATTGAATCAGCTGGGTGCCTCATTATTCCATCATCAACTCTTTTATCATGATGCCATGTCATTATAGAAGATGTCTTTGTAGACATAAACAACTTTTGAAGTCTAGGCTTTAATGGAAAATAGCGCAAAGTCTTAGCTGCTATCTTTTTGTCTTTTTTATTATTTGCTTCCCCGCTATGTTTATTTATTTTCCATCTGGATGCACCACAAATTTAACAAGAATCAAGTAAATTATCCTCCTTCCAGTATAACATGCAATTATTTATACAAGCATCAATCTTATAGTAGGAAAGCCCAAGATTCCGAATTACCTTCTTTGCCTCATAATATGAATTTGGCAAATCCGCTCCATCGGGCAACAACTCATCCTTTAACATTTTTAATAGCATTGTAAATGACTCATTGCTCCAGCGACACATACATTTTATGTGAAGCAATTTAATCAAAGTGGAAAGCTTTGAACTTTTTGAGTTTTGGTATAGTGGCTTCTCAAAATCCCTCAATAGACTGTAAAATCTTTTGGCTTCAACATTCGGTTCCTCTTGAAGTAAATCATCACACCCAATATCTGCAGCGCTTCTATCATGATTAGGATATAGATCTCTCAAAATTTCTTCTATTTCATCCTCACTCTCGTATTCTTCTGCTTCATTATCATCTTCATCTTCAAGTTCCGACTGTGGCTCACCTAAAACTTCTCCATGGTGATACCAACAAGTATAATTTTTTATTATTCCATATACTTTCAAATGTGATTCGACTGTCTCGCATGTTCCTAATGTTGTGTTACAATATTTGACACAGGGACATCGTATTTTATACGATTCTCCTGTTCTTCTAAAAGCATAATCTAAAAACTTCTGCACCCCAATTAAATAGGCTTCATCGAGCCGATTATCAACAAGCTGCATCCATTTCTTACTTGGTGCCATAACCTTAGAGAGTATAGAAGTATTAGATGAAAAACATTATTTAGAATAACAAAATTAGCACACAACCTTTTATTAACTTGCAAACTTTTTAGTGATCAATACTTCCTAAGATCACAAGATGATATAAACTATAAATTGAAAGTCAAAACAGATAATATACAATTGCTCGCACAATAAATACATGATGTGTCTTACATAGATTATTCCTATTCAGTTAATACATATTCCACCATAATTATTATGACTAACCATGGCACAGGTACATGTACTATTGTGATATTTTGACGGAGTTGACAAAAAAAACATAAACAAAGACAATGGAGGGAGATTTAGTAATGCAAAAAATTTTTTAGCTTTGTCACTATTATCAACCTCATGATAGGAGCGCATTACTCTTTCTCACTATATTATATTCCTAACTACAATAGTTTAAAGACTAACAATAAAAAATTCAAATACATGCATAACATAAATGAGTTTAAAAAGAACCTTAATATTTAATTTGAATAAATCAGATTTTATTTTTAACTCTTGCATATAATGGATTACATTAGAGATGATTTATGCAACTTGCATGTAGAAACATATTGATTATGCTCTTAATTAGAATTTCCCCTAAAGTATCAAACGAACTCAAACTGGGCGATATAAAGAATCATAGAGCTCGTAATTCTTTTAACCTATTTTAGTACCAGCATAAACTATTCTCATCAGGAAAGAAAAATTAATTTTTAAAAAACTATATATCATAGGCACATTCTCCATTCTCCTAAAAAGCTAATGTATACAGAGATTATGACTTTTCAAAAGCAGATAATATAAGAAATTACGTAACTTTGTAAACTAAATCAAATCCTATGGATGATGCCACATCAAATCCTATAGAATAAGAATAAGAATAAAAATATAATATTATTAATAGTTTATGCAGATTTTCTTTTATAGCTAGAGTGATATTGAATAAACAGAGTGATAATCAAAGGAATTCTATGAAATTCTTCCATCAGGAATTTTCTTGAGATGTTTTGGCTTATTAGAGTACCAAAACAAGACTAAATTCACATCACCTTTTATTCCTTATCTAAAGTATAATTGTGAAATACATTATTAAAGATAATTCATATCACCATTTCTTCCTCATCTAACGTGTTTTTGGAAATATCAAATTAGATTTACCAAATTAATCAATAAGTTGGTTATACAATTCAAAAAATTCATAGAATTCTAGAGTGAAGGAACTAAATTAGAACACATAATATGTAAAAGTTTCAACCAATTCATCACCACATAAGAAAATTCATAACAAACAAAATCCCACAATGTACCCACGACATTTTTCTTAGCCCTTCAAGTTCCCAAAAATTTTGTTTAATGTAACCCTAATAGACAAAATCCCAGAATAAATCCATATATACTTCACTTTTAGCACATAATAACAATTTTTATTGCAAAAACAAAAAATACCCCAAAGGTAGAACCTCGGTTCTTGCCTTCCAAGCACCAAAACAAATCAATATCCTCACTTTTATCCCCACACAAAGAAATTAGTATTCTAAATAAGGGAGAAGTCATCAATCAAAGATTAGGTCAAAAAAGAGAGAAAGAAATAAAGAAACACACAGGAATTTTTTTTTGATTTTCATCCGGAAAAAAAAATCAAAACAGAACATTAAAAGTGAAGAAACTTACTCTTGATGTGGTCAAATAATGCCCAGTGATTGACGAAGGTATTGTTTAGCCAGACAATGTTTGGTGTTGAGCGATGAATTTTTTATGAGTTTAGGAATTTCAGGGATTTTGAGAGAGAGAGAGAGGAAGGGAAGAAACGTTTGGGAAGCTAGGGTAAGTAAAAGGTTTTCACTTATGAGAAAGAGAAAGAGGGAAAAAAACGTTTGGGAGCGCCTAAGTGAAAACTAAAATTTTTTGTTTATTTTTTATCGTGCACGCCTGTTGTCTCCCGCTAAATATGATTTTTAGAGATCGGAAAAATATTTTTTTCAGATCATATTAAATCCCTTCGCTTATTTAGGAAAAATACATTGCAATTTATGGACCAAAAATAATCCAGTCCCTATAAGTACACTTTTAGGGACCAGATTTTAAACTCGTCGCTAAATCTTGGTTCCTAATAACCCTTTTTCTTGTAGTGAGGTTCATATATTTACTGTTTCACTAATGTCTTGGAGGAAAAACAATAAGATAATTAAGTATAAAGTATTCTATTTTCTTCTTTACAAAGCCTGTAATATTCTAAGAGAAGTTACAAGTTACTTATTCATGGATCTGATTCCCTTTCTTTTGGTGATCATGTCTTTAAGATTCATAATATCAATAAAATTCTGCATTTTTTTATATGATTAATCATTAAGATTAACATCTCCGCAATAGTTTTCCACACATGTAGATTACTCTACTAGTGCAATAGAACAGAAGATGACATCTTTCTTCAAAACCCACAAAATTGCACCTTGTATCCTTTATTTTATCTTTGTAATCAAGTTTATACATCCACTCATATTCCCCAAGATTGACTTTAGAAGATGCACAAAAATACACTCTTTTTTTTCCTTTTGTATATACCGAGAAGAAGAACAAGATCAGAAACTATAGACAAAAATAAAGCCTGCAAGACCACAACTTGCAGAAGCACCAGGGAAGGCACTTTAGATATGGCAAAGAAAACTTAAATTTTATAGAATCAATGAAATAACTAAAGTGTAAATAACGATACTTGAGGAAAGTTGCCTTCATAGACAACGCAACATTTCATAAAACTGGTTGGTAAAATATACATAACCATAGTCAAACACCTATAGAACAGACTATAAATAACTCTAAGCACACAAGAACAGAAAAGCATGGAGAAAAACGAAGACGATAATGTCGACGCCCCCTTTTTCTAAAGCGAAATCGGGTTCACGACATTCGGGAGGATAACTCTTTTCTCACTTTGGGAATTGGGTTTTTTGAGAGTTTGGAGAGTCGCCACCTAATGATTATAGTGCATTAGGACACTTTAAGAAGAATTAAAGATGAAAACTAGAGTTGGGTAAGGGCTTGAAATTATCCCGAGGTGAAGGTGTTAGGCACCTATCAAGATCCACTAGTGTGGTTCCCAGCCATGCTACAATTGTGACTTTGAAGGCAAATGTAAATAAACAAACAAGCAAGCATTGCAAATATGAAAAATTTGTTAAAAATAAGAGTGCGAAAAGGATTTAAAGATGCTGAAACTAAAGGATAGCAATTTTGTAAAATTAGGGAAAGATATGCAATGAGGGAGAGATCAAATAAATAATGCAAATAACTTAAGGAAATAAACAAGAGATGGAAGTTCGAAAAAAAGTTTTGGACAGGTTTTTGAAAGAATCTGAAAATAACAACTAATAAAGAGGGAGAGGGGTCCTAGGCTTATACATTACATGGATCATTCGCACAACACTGGCACTCAATTGTACGCGAAGTGTTATCGTGTAATCATCATCTCCATGTCTACCCTTCCCACCCGTTTAGTTATTAAAGCGCGGAATGGTATCGTTTACCTACTGCATGCTATTACCCGCCCCAAGCTATCAGTCCCGGGGTATTAGGACTTCTAATCCTAAAAGGAAAGAAAGGGATGGGGCCTTTATTGAGTTTAAAGGATAAAATTCTAGTTCGACATTCAAAACAAGTATCAAATAAAGGGGAGAACAAACAGTCATACAAGGCTCAAATTAACCCCAGAAATCAAATAATCATTTAGTTTAGCATGCCTTAACAAATACTGGTTTGGTCCTAGATTAAAATTACGTAGCTAGCGGACTGGTTCAACACATAGATTTAGACAGAAAGTATGTATTAGGCAACTTGGATACAGTTGTTGGATATTAAAGAATTTACAGAAAAGCTATGCATTAGGCAACTTGGATACAGTTGTTGGATATTAAAGAATTTACAGAAAAGCACTGATTTGTAGAAGGTAACTAATGTAGAGGTATTTTTAAAAAAGAAAAAGGGGGACTACAGACTTAGGACGGCAAATACATTTCAAAAGGGATCGGAGGACTGTTTTAATTGCACATGCAGAAAGTGTAATTATTGAAATCCAGAAGAGACAAACTTTAAAGAGTAAATTGCGAAACTGATTTAAACAACGAGTTCAGGGATCGTTTTGAAAAGAAATGCATTTAGGCAGAATATTAGAGAAGCTGTGTTAGAAAAGATATGCAAATTTGAAGAAAACTCAATTTTTGGGACAAATACACACTGGTTTAAAAGAGTTTTATCAAAGGTTAAAGTTTTGAAAACGTTACTAAGTTAGGTGTTTAGGAATTAATTAACCAATTATTACTGCTTTTAAAGGGCCAACGAGTTTGATGCAGAAATCCTATAGGCATGATATCTATGTTTTTTAGCACTTGTTAAGGAACTTGTGAAAAGATGCTTCCTAAATTTGCCTAATGAATATACATATCCTATAGGCATGATATCTATCAATTTTCAGGGCATTTACACTCGTGATGCATAGTTACAGAATATGAGGATTAAATCCTATAAACATGCTTTCTAGGTGAGTTAAGTGTTAAATCATATAGGCATGGTATCTATGTGATTAAATAAGTATTAGAGCCCCTATAGGCAGGATTTCTAGTTTGATTAAAAAGTAAAGTCCTAAATCATGATTTTTACCCTTTGGATGCAAGAAAGTAAAGACCCCTCCCACACCCTTTTATTATATTCCCCAAGTTTCATACAAAATTATTACAACTCAATAAATCAAACTGAAAATTAAAGATACATAAAAAGCTAACAACTAGATCCAAACAGCCTAATTCAATCTTGATGTCCAATAATATGTATTTAACCAACTCCGGGATCCAGATTTCCAAAACCTTTTCTTTATCCAAGGTGTTTCAAAGTTCCGAGGAGCCTCAGGGATTTCAGGCATTGCTTACACCCAGGATATCATCAGAATTAGAATAATATAGTGTGGAAGAGCCAACTCTCAGGCATCCAAGTTCAGAGGGAGCTCAGGGGTCCCAAAGCATGGCTTGCAAGAGAGGGGCAGACCTTATAGCTAGGAATAGGTGCAAAGTGAAAAGGAATTAGGGAGCCATGACAGGTGGTGGCCATACCTAGCCATAAGGTAGGCTGGCACACCCCTGACCACTTGTGTAGTTGAACAAGTTAGGAGCAGACCTTTCGGAGGTCAGACCAAGGTTTGGATAATGATTAGGACACTATCAGACCCAAGTCCAAAGCTCAAGCACATAAAAGGGGAAAGGGAAGTGGAAATTGATTGAGTTAGGGATTCAAAGAACCCAGTTCAGAGTCATAGACAGTAATATTATAGTGCTGCTATGCCTTGAACCATACTCACATACAAAGGGGAAGGGAAAGGGTATTCACATAAGAAAAGTAGTAGCAAAGTTGCAGAAACATAGTAAAGGAAAGCCAAACAGAATTAGAATGTAAACACATAGTGGAGTAGCATTATTTAAACTAAGAGAAACATACCAGATGCAAAGTAAGAATAAGCAGAACAACAGAGCAAGCAAATAGCAGGAACAAACTCAAATTCTCAGCAGAACACTTGAAAGTTCAGAGAGAACTCAAAGGTACTTCAGAAGGTAAAGAGTAGAAGTAGAGAGAAGAAGAGAGTAGAAAGTAGAGCTATATGTATAAGAGTGCAATTCGAGAGTCTGTTCAATTGTGAGGTCTCAAGTGCAGAAAAGAAGTCCCTTCAAGTGCAGAAGGGTAGCCCCATTTTATAGTGCAGAAAACAAGTAGGAAGATGTAAGAAATAACTTTGAAAAATCAGTCTCAATGATTTCCCTTCAGTCAAGGGATTTGATTTCAAACGGGTATAAGGTAATTAAGGAAAGAAAATAACTAAAAACCCTTTTCCAGAGTAATATAATAGGGGTAAATACACAGAGACATTATTTAAGGAAAGAGCCTAATAGTACACGGTTTGGGCAAAAACAAGGAAAGGCAATCAATCAACATCCAGTAAAATCAGGAGTTGAGATTTGGTATGTATGAATACAACCAGGAAAGGTGGAGAGGGTTTTAATTTAGAGAAAATCAGTAACATTCAATCAAACCTTATAAAAAGGAATTCGGAATCAATCACAAGTTGGCAAAAGGCCTTTTGAAAGAAAAGTTTATCATATATAAAGCATACAAACATGTAAAATAAGAGAGAGTCTAATGTAGAAAAAATTCAGAGTCATAACAAAGAGGTCGAGTTCATTTAGTAGACTCAGAATGAGTCTGAGAGAGTCAAGGGTCCTGAATAGAACCCTAGCCCAAACTCAAAGTCAAGCCTGCCCAAATACTAGGGTTTCCGACTAGAATCAGATGTATAGATGACAAGACAACAATTAGAACAGGCTCAGTAGTCTTTTTCAGAGATTTATGAGAAAACAAACAAATAGCATAGCAGGTTCAAGGCGAATGGAACGTAGAAACCAATTTGAAGCACAGGGAACACGTTTAAGCAAAGCTTGCCACTCAAACAAACTCAGAAGAGAAGAGGCGATATAAGCTTTGGAAAACAGTAGATGAAACATGCTTAGAACTCAAAACGAAAGTCCAGTAAAGGCAAACAGGGGATTAAAAACTCAGTAAAAATACAGTAAAGGGACTCATAAGATAGACATGTAAAAGCATGCTATAGAAACCAGTAGAAGAAAGAACAGAGCACAAATAGAAGAACATGCATAATATGGAAAATACATGAAAACATGAGCAAACACGCGAGAAAAGAACATAAGAACATGGCATAGACACATTCACACAAAGAAAAGAAGAAAAAGAAAAGTCAGAAAACGTCTTAAGATTTCTTCAGAAACCCTAAATCGAAAACAAATAAATTTTGAAAGGAAAATTGGTGAAAACGTTTTAAAACTCCATTAGAGCACAGGTATAGCATAGATCTAAGAAGACAACCAGAGAAAAACCTCGAATAGCTTTGGGGTTTCAGAGAAACCCCATAAATGAAAAGGCTTGGAAGAAAGTCTGGTCTTGAGCCGGAGATGGTAGAAATAGGCTCCTAATGCTTGGACACGTCGGAGCAAGGCCGAAAACGCCAAAGAGACTCGCATCGGCCAAGGTCTGGACGAGGACCTTTGAGGTCTAGCCTCGAATCTTCCAAGAGCACACTTATAGGAGCAGGAAGGGGTGAGTAGAGGTTGTCCAAGGCTAGATCAGCCATGGATTCTCGTGGCTTTTAGGTCGGAGAGGGAGGTAGGGTTTCAGAGGTCGAGAGGATTCGAGAGAGACGAGGGATTTCAGAGGCGGTTGTTAGAGAGAAATGAGGGGATAGGGTTGGGTTAGGTGAGTTTAAAAGGAAAGGAGTGATCGTGGTCGTTGATCAAAAGGATCAACGATCAGGATTAAAAGAAATTCGGGCGGGTTAAATAGTTGGATCGGGTTAATTAAGAAGTTGGGTAGGGAATTCTGGGTCTAATTTGGGCTTAAGGTTGGGTCAATTTTAGGCTAAAATTGAAATGTAAATGAGGCTAAAATTGAAATGAATTGGGCTATAATTGAAATAGCCAGTTTTTCCCTTTTATTTTATAAAAATAGTGAAAATGATTTTAAAAGAAAATTAAAGATGTTTAACCAATTAATAATGGATATATATTAATTAAAAATTTCTGGAACTAATTTTACAATTATAAAACACTATTAACCGTAAAATAGCCTATAATTGCATTTATATGCAATTAGCTTTAAAAAATACCAAACAAATTTGTAAAAATATACAAAATCATCTTAATTATATTTTGATGTAAATATAAGAATAAAATAAATTATTCACCAAAATGATAATTTTGAAAATAATTATTGGATTTATTACTGTTAAAATAGACAATAAATTGATTCTAAAAATTCTTAAAAATTTGGGAATAATACTAAAACACTTGGGTATGCATATATATGCATGTATATATTATTTTGAAAGTATTTTGGGTATATAAAATACTTAAGAAAAAATTGGGTATCAACAGCTGCCCCTCTTTACCCGGGAAGGATGAAAGAGTTGTCTGGTAAAGATATGATGACCAATTTTGACCGGAAGCGGCGATTTGAAAAGGATTTGACCAAGCTCTGGTTTCTGAGCTGCATACATATCCCTGATTTTACAGGAATCGGGCCGTAAGTAGTTCAAGAACCATTGACGGAACATGTCGATGGAGATTTTGAAAGGACAGACACAACGCTTGGGGGAAGCAAGAGGTGTTTTGAAGTTTATAGGTTGCGGGAGTCAGAGTGGGATAGCTCCTGCTGAGACGGCCATTGCTAGCCGATTTACCTGCAAGTGAGCAATATAGGGGTATATTGTGCGTAAACTTAAACATGATGCAAGTTCCCATTGGACCATGAATGATATTCTTGGACGGTTAGGATGACGTCCTTGGACCATGATGTCCTGGTCCATGAGGCGCAAAATTAAAGGATTCACAGGCAATGAAATGACGTCCTCGGGCTATGATAATGGTGCCTCCGAACCATGATGCCTTTGAATAATGATGTGCAAGATATAAAATGGGGTCCTTGGGCCATGACATGGTGTTATCGGGCTATGAAGATGATGCCTCCAAACGATGATGCCTTTGGAAAGTTTTGGCGATATTTCAGCCCATGAAATGCAAGATTTGGCGGTATTTCAGCCGATGCAAAAGCGTAAATAGCGATATTCCAGCCGACGGAAGTTTAAATGAGACAGGCGATATTTCAGCCGATGCAAGAAATGTAAATGGCGATATTTCAGCCGGCAGAGAATTTAAATAAAGCAGGCGATGTTTCAGTCGATGTGAAAAATAAAATGGCGATATTTCAGCCGACAGAAATTTAAATAAGACAGGCGATGTTTCAGCCGATGCAAGAAATGTAAATGGCGATATTTCAGCCGGCAGAGAACTTAAATAAAGTTTGGTGGTGTTTCAGTCGATGCAAGAAATGTGAATGGCGATATTTCAGCTGGCAGAGAATTTAAATAAAGTTTGGCGATGTTTCAGCCGATGCAAGAAATGTAAATGACAATATTTTAGCTGACAGAAATTTATATAAAGTTTGGCGATGTTTCAGCCGATATGAAAAGTAAAATGGCAATATTTCAGCCGACAGAATTTTAAATAAAGTTTGGAGATGTTTCAGCAGATGCAAGAAATGCAAATGGCGATATTTCAGCCGACAGAAATTTAAACAAGACAGGCGATGTTTCAGCTGATGCAAGACGTAAGTAAAGGTGGCGATATTTCAGCCATGCAAGTAGAGGTAGAGCTTAACCTCGGAAGGCAGAAGGTAGCCTTATGCAATGCAGGAAATGCAGATAGAGACAACGCTTAGTCTCAGAATGCAGAAAGATAGCCTTATGCAATGCAGAAAATGCGGATGGAGACAACGCTTAGTCTCGGAAGGCAGAAAGGTAGCCTTATGCGATGCAGAAAATGCGGATGGAGACAACGCTTAGTCTCAGGAGGCAGAAAGGTAGCCTTATGCAATGTAGGAAATGCGGATGGAGACAACGCTTAGTCTCAGAAGGAAGAAAGGTAGCCTTATGCAATGCAGGAAATGTGGATGGAGACAACGCTTAGTCTCGGAAGGCAGAAAGGTAGCCTTATGCAGTGCGGGGAAATGCAGATGGAGACAATGCTTAGTCTCGGAAGGCAGAAAGGTAGCCTTATGCAATAAGATAAAGTGAATAGTAAGAACAAAAAATTCTTAGCTGATAGTAGGTCGTGATATTGCTGTCGCTGGGACATTGCGTGCAGATAGCGAATGCGCATAGGCGTAAGGGTTCGATGCGGTTGCGTAACACGTTTGGTAAATTTGTGACTTGGGTGCCTGCATCCAAAGAAAATTGTGAGTTTTGTAAAGGGGAAAGGTTAGTTCACTCTTCCGTGGCTTCCGACGTCGTGCATCATTGGGGTAGCATTGCTAAACAGCATCTGTCATAGTCATGCATGTTTTAATAAATATAACGCAAGTGGAAAATAGTTTTGTTTAAATGATCCAACGAATGCAACGTGGTTCAAAACACTGCAACCTCTCTCGCTCTGGAATTTTGAGGGCCCTTCTCAAAATTCTGCCCTAGTTTACTGGCTGGCATTTTTGACGGCTGCGCTGAACGAATGAAAATCAACTTCGGAATTTTTAGGGTCCTCCTCAAAATCCTGCCCCAGTTTACTACGGTGACATCCTTGGTGATGAGCGGCTGAAGACCAACTTCGGAATTTTGAGGGTCCTACTCAAAATTCTGCCCCAATTCCAATAATAGGGGGAAATGAGATTTTTATTAAATTGTGACTGAACCCATAGGGCTGCCTACGTATCCCCTCTTAAATGGGAATCAGGTCAGGCGTAGTTCGAATTACATCATAAAGCAATCATATGTGATTGCACATAATATCGTTTCACTGCATCTGAGTTGATTGGCTTTGGCCAGACTTCTCCGTCCATTTCTGCAAGAATAAGGGCTCCTCCAGTTAGAACTTGATGAACCATGTACGGACCTTGCCAGTTGGGAGAGAACTTCCCTTTGGCTTCATCTTGATGTGGGAATATCTTCTTCAACATCAGCTGCCCCGGTATAAACTTCCTTGGCTTAACTCTTTTGTTGAAAGCTCTGGACATTCTGTTCTGATACAACTGACCGTGGAAAACTACATTCATCCTTTACCCATCTATAAGGGCTAACTGCTCGTAGCGACCTTTTTCCCATTCCGTGTCGTCCAACTCTACTTCTTGTATGATCCTCAAGGAGGGAATTTCTACCTCGGCTGGAATGACCGCCTCTGTACCATGAACCAGCATGTAAGAAGTTGCCCCGGTTGATGTGCAGACTGTGGTGCGGTATACCAGCAAAGAAAATGCTAACTTTTCATGCCATTGTTTGTGACTTTCGACCATCTTCCATAGTATCTTCTTGATATTCTTGTTGGCCGCCTCTACAGCTCCATTCATCTGAGGCCTGTAGGCTGTAGAGTTCTTGTGTTTGATTTTGAACGTTTCACACATTGCTTTCATCAAGTCGCTGTTGAGATTGGAACCATTGTTAGTGATGATTGATTCTGGAACCCAGAATCGGCAAACAATACGATCACGGACGAAGTCTGCCACAACTTTCTTAGTCACTGCTTTGTATGAAGCTGCTTCACCTATTTGGTAAAATAATAGATTGCCACCAGGATAAATCTGTGCCCATTAGATGTGGCAGGCTCGATAGATCCAATGACATCCATTCCCTAGGTGGCGAACGGCCACGGTGAGCTTGTTGTAGTAAGCTCGTTTGGAGGAACCATTATCATATCTGCATGTATCTGACAGCGATGGCATTTGCGAACATAATGGACACAATCTGTTTCCATAGTCATCCAAAAATAACCTGCTCGGAGTATCTTCTTTGCTAAGACAAAACTATTCATGTATGGCCCGCAGGTCCCTGCGTGCACTTCCAATAGTCTGGTTGCTTCTTTTGCTTCGGCACACCTTAACAAACCCAAGTCGGGAGTCCTCCTGTACAGGATTCCCTCACTGTGAAAGAAGTTGTTGGATAATCTCCGGAGTGTGCGCTTTTGAGTGGCATTGGCAAGTTCTGGGTATTCTCCTGTTGTCAAGTACTCCTTGATGTTGTGGAACCATGGTTTTCCGTCCGCTTCTTCCTCAATGTGAGCACAATAAGCTGGCTGATCATAGATCTTCACTGGGATGGAATCGATGAAATTCATGTCTGGATTTTGGATCATGGATGACAAAGTAGCCAATTCGTCAGCGAACTCGTTCTGGACCCTGGGGACATGCTGAAATTCTGTCTTTGTGAATCTTTTCCTTAACTCCTGTATGTGATGCAAGTAGGGAAGTATCTTAGAGTTTTTGGTTGCCCATTCTTCTCGAATTTGATGTATGAGCAGGTCTGAGTCCCCAATCACTAGTAACTCTTGAATGTTCATGTCAACGGCCATCTTGAGTCCCATGATGCAAGCTTTGTATTCGGCCATATTGTTTGTGCAAGGGAACCTGAGCTTGGCGGATATAGGGTAATGCTGGCCGGTTTCTGATACTAGGACTGCCCCTATGCCAACTCTTTTAAAATTGGCGGCCCCGTCGAAAAACAACCTCCAAGCATCGTTGGATTCCGCAATATCTTCTCCTACAAAGGACACTTCTTCATTAGGAAAATACATTTTCAGGGGTTCATATTCTCCACCGATAGGATTCTCGGCGAGGTGATCTGCGATAGCTTGACCTTTGATTGCTTTCTGAGTCACGTAAATAATGTCAAACTCACTCAACAAGATTTTCCACTTGGCGAGCTTGCCAGTGGGCATGGGCTTCTGAAAAATGTACTTCAGCGAGTCCATCCTGGATGTGAGATAAGTGGTGTAAGCACAGAAATAATGCCTCAATTTCTGAGCTACCCAAGTCAGAGCACAACAGGTGCGCTCTAATAAGGAGTACCGGGCCTCGTACGGGGTAAACTTCTTACTGAGGTAGTAGATGGCCTACTCCTTTCTCCCTGTTTCATCATGTTGTCCCAAAACACAACCGAATGCCCATCCAAAACTACAAGATAAAGCAATAAGGGCCTTCCTGGCTCGGGCGGAACCAAGACTGGTGGCGTTGACAAGTACTCCTTAATTCTATCAAAGGCTTTCTGACAATCGTCGATCCATCTAGTAGCAGCATCCTTCTTTAGCATTTTAAAGATGGGTTCACAAATGACTGTGGACTGGGCTATGAACCGGCTGATATAGTTGAGTCTCCCCAGGAAACGCATCGCGTCCTTATTGTTCTTTGGCGGTGGCAATTCTTGGATAGCTTTAACCTTTTATGGGTCCAATTCTATTCCTCGATGAATCACGATGAAATCCAGTAGTTTTTTGGCAGGAACCCCGAATGCACACTTGGCGGGATTCAGTGTTAGGTTATACCTTCTCATTCTATTGAAGAACTTTCTCAGATATTCCATATGATCGGTGGCTTTCTTGGATTTGACGATGACATCGTCCACATATACCTCGATCTCCTTGTGTATCATGTCGTGAAATATAGTAGTCATGGATCTCATATAGGTGGTGCCCGCATTCTTTAACCCAAATGGCATCAATTTGTAACAATACATTCCCCACGGCGTGATGAAGGCTATTTTCTCTGCATCTTCCTCATCCATCCATATCTGATGATACCCAGCGAAACAATCAACAAAAGATTGCAACTCATGCTTGGCAATTATCGATAAGAATGTGTATGTTTGGCAAGGGGAAGTCATCCTTGGGACTGGCCCGGTTGAGATCCCGATAGTCGACACAGATTCTAACCTTCCCGTCCTTCTTTGGTACTGGCACGATATTGGCTAACCATGTTGGATACTCGACCACTTTGAGAACCTTAGCCTTGACTTGCTTAGTAATCTATTCTTTGATTTTCAAACTCATGTCGGGTTTGAATTTCTTGAGCTTCTGTTTTACTGGCGGACAAGCTGGATCTGTTGGCAACTTATGAGCTACAATGGCCGTGCTGAGGCCAGTCATATCATCATAAGACCAGGCAAATATGTCCTCATATTCTTTCAAAAATTCCGTATATTCCTCCATTTCTGATGGCGACAAGTGAACACTGATGCGAGTTTCTTTGACATTATCTGCATCTCCCAAATTAATGACCTCAGTTTCTTCCAGGTTAAACTTAGGTCTGTTCTCAAAATTCTCAACCTTTCTGACGACCTCTTCATGTATTTCATCTTCTTCTAAATCTATGTATATTTGTTGCGTTGTTTCATTGCAAGTCACAGTCGTTGGTTCATCGTCAAGATAAGTAATAGTAATACTGTATAAAATAGAGTAAATGATAGAGAAAATAATAAGCAAGATATATATGATAAACCGAAATGCTTTGATTAAATCCATAATTGTTCGAAACATCGGAGCTCTTTTTGAAATAAAAGACAATGCGGAAAGAAAATCAATTAGTAAAGTAAGCTAAAAAAATGCATGGTGCTTTTGTTTAGCCTTGCTACCCCGAAGCCTTCCGGGCCCTGACGGTCCTAATTGACCAATTGCTGAGGCGGTCTCCTCTGTTCACAGCTTG